>PITA01018318.1:0-40728 GCA_004023965.1 Spilogale gracilis
AAGTCTCACGTATTTGCCTAAAGGATTCTCTAAGCCTGTGTCTTTGGAATACCTCTTGCTCCACACTGTCCCCTTCATTGCTTTGCTCCTTTTCTTGCATTGTTCCTTCGATCATTTTCTTGTACCTTTGTTGTCTACTCAGCTCAGGCTGCTACAACACACACCCACACCGCAGGGACTCAAGCAACAGGTGTTTATCTCTTTGAGTTCTGGAGGCTGGGAAGTCCAAAAATCAAAGTGCCAGGGGGCCGACAGATTTGGGTCCTGGTGAGGGCCTGCTGCCCAGTCTGTAGATGGCGTCTTCTTGCTTGTCCTCCCACGATAGACAGAGCTCCGTCCTCTTCCTCTTCTAAGAGGGGCACTAATCCCATTGTGAGGTCCCTCCCTTCATGACCTAATCTAACCCTAATTACCTCCCAAAGGCCCCATCTCCAAACACCATCCCACTGGAGATCAGAGTCCAACATGTGGATGCAGGGGGGGAGACACAGATGTTTCGTCCACAGCCTTTGTCCTGACTGTAAATTGCCTTCATTCAAGGCTACAGTATAAATAATAATAATGACATTCTCAAGCTTTGAAAAGAAAGATACTGTATAATTTTTTATACATCTTGGGCCAAAACCAGGAATGTAGAGCTCACGAGAACACGGTTTCTGTGCCAAGATTATAACACCAAGCAGAGAAACTCCACAAGGCTCCCAACTGTGCAGGTAAGCCTGGGGTGGGCTGCCTTTGCCTCTGCCTTCCCACAGCCCACGGGGTCCCCGCTGCAGTCATCCACGAAGTGATCATCTCCTTGATGACTCGCGAGTGGCATCTGACTTATGCCGAACGTGCTGGGGGCTGGGAATGCTTTGTGGTTGGCTGACCTTGCACCCACTCTGGTGCTTTGGGTTGTTCGTGGATCCTCGTCAAAATTTACAAAAGCACCAGACATATGAGAAGGGGGAAGCACATTCCTCAGCTGGAAGAGTGGCCAAGGAACCACAGACTGCTGGCCCTCCTGGGATCGCGCCGGTCACGGACTTGGCTTCGGCAGCCCGATGACTTGCTCCTCCAGACACAGCCTACGCCCACACCTTCTTCACTCCGACCACCAGCCCTTCGGGTCCCTGGGAGGCAAAGCATGCTGAGGCATAGGTGGACGCTGGAGGCTAAGGAAAGACTTCCCCAGACTCAGTGCCCCGCCAGATTCTAGGACCCCTCTGCCCTAACCATGGTCTTTCTAAGTAGCCTGGGAGCAAGCTATGGAGCTCAGGGTGGATTTCAAGGCAACAGCTAACAGAGCAGAGATTTCTCTATAAATCTGGTTTTCTCTATAGGATGTCCTGTCTGGTGTGTGTGTGAGTTGTCGCAGACCAGATGCTATTGTTTTCTTAAAATGCACAGCTTATCACGCCCTTGATCCAAGGGGTTCAGATTCTGAGCCCGGAGGAAGGAGGGAGTCAGGTAGACACTGTGCCACGTGCTGGCTGAAAGTTTAGTTCTGGAAGTGGTCAGAAGTGAGGTGGGCAAGCCTACCTCTCTACTAACTTGGTCACTCTGGGAAAGGTAGTTAATCTCTCTGGACCTCGGTATCCTCATTAAAATTAATAATAATAATAGAGCCCATCTCATGGGATCGGGAGGATCACAGTATGCCATATAAATTTTGCTTCTCACACCCAAAATAAGTCTGTCTTGTCCTTCAAGACCATAGCCTGGTCTCAGAACGAAAATGGAACCCAGCAGCCATAAGCGTAGTTCAGCCTTCTTTGAATTATTTGCAAAAACATGACATTTCCTGTTTGAGACTAACTTACCCAGAATAGGCCTCCCCTAAACCTGGTCATCAGGGGCACCTGGGTGGCTCAGTCGTTAAGCGTCTGCTTTCAGCTCAGGTCATGATCCCAGGGTCCTGGATCGAGCTCCACATTTGGCTCCCTGTTCAGCAGGAAGCCTGCTTCTCCCTCTCTCACTCCCTCTGCTTGTGTTCCCTCTCTTGCTGTGTCTCTCTCTGCCAAATAAATAAATAAAAATCTTTAAAAAATTAATAAAATAAAAACCTGGTCATCAGGGGCACGCAGCCCTGGTTGGACAAACAGTAAAATAATGGAAATTATCCACTGCGAGTCTGTGTGTTTTTTCTACTCCTTCAAGCCAGTAACTAAGAATTCATTATACACAGTTAATGCTCTAAACTAAACAACACAACTCGTATCAGGTCACTGGCCTGCTTCACAGGGGACTTTCAATGGGTTCCCAAACTCAAGCTCCTTTCATGACATCCAAAGATATCACTGATCTGACCCTGGCTGACCTTCCCCACCTCCTCATCTGCCACTTCCCATCTCAGTCTCTGCCATCCTACAATGTGGAATCATTGCTTCCTCCCTTGTGCGCCCTGCCTGGTGTCTTCACCTCCACCGTCCCACCAACCAGCAAAGGGTCTCTTCTCCACTTCTGCCCATTCTCATCACTCATCACCTGCTCCTGGACACCCTCCAAGCATCATTACTCCCTCCGACCCCACCAGCAGGCTTGGGCGTCTCTACTTATGTTCTAGTTATAACTTGCACCCTGTTTCACCAAGAGACTTACTACTTCGCACTATACTGATCTCTAGTCCTTGTCTCTTAGGCACTTGGGAGTATGGGCCTCCTGACAGCCAACGGGTCTCTGTTGCATGTGTGTGTGTGTGTGTGTGTGTGTGTGTGTGTGTGTGTCTCGGGTGCCCAGCATATAGCAGGTGTTTGTGGAAGGAAGGGAGGAGCGGAACTGTGCAGGTGGACTGGCCAACAGGAAGGGGTGACTTAGCTCAATAGCACTCTGCCCAAGTAAAGGGGTCTTATCAACACATATTACCACCCAGCAGAGGGAGGGCCCTGGCAGAAGGGTCTTTTTTCTAGAAACACATGGGCAAGGGGCAGAGGAGGAAGGATGAAGAGAAAACACTTCTGACCTATGATATTATCTGCACTGGAGTGTTCTTGAAAACTAGCACATGGGGAGAAAAGACATCAAGAGGAAGACCTTAAAGCTTAAGTTTGATAGGACTTAGTAGGTCAAAGAATGCACCCAATCTCTCCATCCTGGGCTGAGGCAGGCTACAGAGAGCTGTGCAAGGGTCGGGAAGCCAAGAAGTGCTATAACCACCATTCTTCTGGCCATGACTCCTGGGTGGCGCTGGCCAACAGCACCTTCCACAGCAGAAAAGTCAAACTGGATATTTCCTGGTTGCTCCAGAGAAATAGAGGGGCACAGAAGTCCGCCGCAAGTACTAGCGATATCCAGCCAAACCCTGGTTCTTCTCCCTCTATTACTGTCTCAGTGACAGCCATACAAGCTCCTGCTCAGAGCTCCTTGAAAAGTACAGCAGGACAGGCTAGCTCAGGGGTGGCCTCAGAGATAAAGTATAGCTGGCAGGACAAGGACTGACCATGCAAGGGCCATGGCACATGGGAGCCAGCACAGCCTCACTCTCAGTGAGCCTCAGAGAAGCCAAGCTTCTTGCTGTCCAACATCTGCCTGGATGGGTATCACTACCGCCCCCGGCTGAACACCCACCCAGCCACTCACCATCCTTTGCTCCTTCAACCTCCTCTTCCTCCTCCCTCCCTCCCACTCTCAAGCTTCAGAACTTGAGCTGGTGGAATTTATCGATGCATAACTTTGCATGATACTTTAGCTTCTAGTTTAATATACCATCACTCCCCTCCCACCACTTCCATTTGAGATGGAGTGAATTCTCCTGCCCCAATGGCTTTGGGCTACACCATAGGAGTTCTTTGGCCAATGGAACATGGGTCAATGTGGAGGTGTGGTCTGACTCCCATCATCCTCAACAAGAACTTAACTCAGGGGCTGCTGATCCAAAGGTAATTTAAGCAAGACCTGAACCCAGCCTGAAGCCAGATGCCAACTCCAGAAGACCCATAGCTTAAAAGAGAGCTGCCCCTACCAACACAGAGCCCATCAGGAAGACAGAAGGTTGGTTTTGTAAGTCCTGAGTCTCCAGAGGCTTCGTGATGCAGCCTTCCTGGGGCAATGGCTAACCTATATCCTCAGTGAAAGCTAACCCTGATGGGGGCGCCTGGGCGGCTCAGTTGGTTAAGCCACTGCCTTTGGCACAGATCATGATCCTGGATTCCCAGGGTCAAGTCCCACATCGGGCTCCCAGCTCCCTCTGACCTTCTCCCCTCTCATGCTCTCTCTCTCTCACTCTCTCTCTCAAAACAAATAAATAAATAAAATCTTTAAAAAATAAAAGTTGATGGATTTTGTTAACAACAACAACAAAAGCTAACCCTGATGGTCAGCTTGTGATTCCTTGTGATGACAGCTCCCTCCCGAAGGTGGTCAGCACAGGAGGTCTCTGAATCTGGTTGTCAGCCGGTTGGTGGCTCTCACGCCATCACACGCCAGGGGTACAGCTCTCGGTACTTCCCGGAGACATGAGGGCTGGTGATGGGGCCGCCTCTGCCTGACTTCCCACCCTGGGCAAGCTTTTCACTGCAGTCCTTATTGGAAACAGTGTGTGCCATAGCGCTCTCCTCCCTCTCCTCCCTCTGCCCAGGCAGCAGAGAGAGGGAACTGGTCAGCAGGAGACAGGGCTCAGCTCCGAGCTCCTGGCAGCAGCTCTGCCCGTGTTCTCCTGGGCAGAAGACAGATGCTCTGTCTGTGCATATGGGCAGTGGTAATGAGAACTCCCTGTGGCTTCATGCAAGGGAATCAGGCGATGTAGGCAAGGCTGGCCAAACTTTCCTTCTTGTTCCAGAAACGACAGTGAAACAAATGGAAGGACATCCGTTCTGCTGACCCACACGGGAAGCAATGCCAGGGCACGGCTCTGGAAGTGGAGGGAAGGCAAGAGGAAAGATAGCAGGCAACAAGAGACAAAGAGGGAGGAACTCCAATCTTTGTGCGGAAAAATCTCAATGTATATTCCATTATCAGCCCTCACAATTCTGTCCATCAAAACCTTACCAAATCTAGTTCCACAAAGCTTTCAGTCTTATAGATACCGGCTATCTGGGAAATCTGACTGCTGTTCCACAGGAATTCTGGATTGCCAAGGTGCCCCATAAAGAGAAGACTGGTTGGACTGTTTTGAGCAAGCCCAAAACCAAAGTACGACTTGAGATTCTTGTTAGCCACATACGTGCCCATGCCTCCAACAGAATAAAGAAGACCATCAGGACCTCCCTCCCCAAGATCACGCGAGCCCACAGGGAGTTCTGGGCGTCGTGCATACTTAATAAAGATGCTATCAGGTGCTGGTTGATTCTCCTGTTACCTCCAGACCTCAGCAATATCCTTGCAACAGACCCGTCGGAGTCTGCAAGCACCCACCTTGACCTGGGTCAGCCGGTCCTATGCCCATCTCGAGGGACTTTCCATCCTGAGGAGCCTGGCCCACGGGTGGGAGGAGAATGATGACTTAGTGACAACCTCAGTTGGCTACCTCTATTCAAACTGATAGCTGGACCCAAGTCTTTTTTTTTTTTTTTTTAAGATTTTATTTATTTGACAGCGAGAAACACAACCAGAGAGGGAACACAAGCAGGGGGAGTGAGAGAGGGAGAAGCAGGCTTCCCGCCGAGCAGGGAGCCTGATGTGGGACTTGATCCCGAGTCTCCGGGATCATGACCTGAGCCGAAGGCAGTCGCCCAACCAACTGAGCCACCCAGGCGCCCCTGGACCCAAGTCTTAAATGATAATCATCCCTGAGCACTCGCACATTGAAAATTTTAACTTTAAAAAAAAATAGAGAGAGACTATGAAGGTCACTAACCATAGTTACAAATGCTACCCCCCTCTTTCTCCCTGGGTTCCCTAAAGGATGAAACACAGAACCATTTCTGGAGGTCTGAAGGTCAAGCAGCCAGAGAATGGCTTCCAGAGCCTGCTTACCAACATAAAGAAAACGGAAGGAAAGGAATCACCCATGGAAGAAATAGTTTTGAGGAAAGAACCGGTGATCATATTCATAAGGAAATGATCAGTCCAAGCCCGACACAGATGGGTCAATGCCACAGTGTTCAGCATATCCCCAGGGCAGGAGGGCAGCCCAATGGCCACTGGTGGGCTCTCCCTGGGCCCCACGGAGCCCGAGGTCAGCCCAGGAGGAGGGCCTGGAATGACCAGAACATCCTACAGACGAGCCACATGGCCAAGTGCTCTCAGTCCCGGTCTCAGATCCCTCAACTGCAAACCGACAGTGAGAGTGGCAACAAGAACAGATGAAATCGTTGTGAATGCAATAAAGCCCTCTACAACGTCTGAGAGTGGTGTTCATGTGTAAAGCCGCCAGGTGCCCAGCAGGAACTGAAGCGAGCAAGACCTCCTAGGGGAAACAGTCGCAGAGACACGCAATCTCCTCCAAGTCATTTTAGTCTCACTTTACTGAATACCTACGTGGGGATTCACATTTTCTCAGAAGTTGGATCACTTAAGGGGTTCAGGGGCGCCTGGGTGGCTCAGTTGGTTAAGCGACTGCCTTCGGCTCAGGTCATGATCCCGGAGACCTGGGATCGAGTCCCACATCAGGCTCCCTGCTCGGCGGGAAGCCTGCTTCTCCCTCTCTCACTCCCCCTGCTTGTGTTCCCTCTCTCGCTGTGTTTCTCTACGTCAAATAAATAAAATCTTAAAAAAAAAAAAAACTTGGATCACTTAGTCCTCACAATTCTAGAAGACAGGCATTATCATCCCCCTTTTACAGGTAAGAAAATCGAGGCTCAGAAAAGGGACTTGTTGGAAATCCCACAGGGAGTAAGTGGCAATGTGACTTGTGGTTTGGATTCCCTGGCACTAGGCTCTGCAGTGGGGTCTGTGTATGTAATGAGGGACTTGAACCGGGCCTGTCCATCCATTTAGAGACGGAATGGGTGCCCACGCACATGCTTACAATCGCTCCTCAGAAGATGCTTGAGAGGCCAGGTATCACTTTGGGAGGAATGAGCCACTCATTCTGAAAGCCCCTCCCGATGGGATGTGTCCCTCTCCTGGACGATCATTCCCTCCCCCTCCACTTGGTTGACATGCTATTATTATGGATGATGCTAAGAGAGGCTCGGGGGCGTCTCATGTTCTACAGTTGGTCCCCTCTGGAAAGAGGAGCTGCTTTTGGAAAACCTCCTTTTCCGTCCTGAGTCAAGACATTCCTTGGGTGACTGGGGGGAGCCCCCTCCCCACGCCCTCCCCACCCCACCGCCATTTGGAAGTGATTACCACCGCGATACCCTGACAGAGTGAATGATGCCGAGGGCTTGCTCCTGATGCTGAGCGAGCAGCCCGCCGCACGTCCCCACCCCCAGCCCTTGGCACACACTGCTGCAGCGAGCCTCCAGTCCCACTTGGACGCAGACTTCCAAGGCTTGCTTTCCACTCTCTGATACATGGGATCAACATTAATAACAAAAACCTGGCAGGGAAGGCATCTCTGCCTAGGAGAGCCCCCAGCAGCCAAAGGGAGGAAATCCTGGTGAGGGGCTGGGGGGCAGAATGTCAGCTCATTCGTTACCTCTCGCCTGAGATGCAGGGGAACCCTGTGACCTGCTTGCAGACCTTCTGCCTTCTCTCCAACAACAGCGGTAACCGTCTGCGCGGTGGCTCTGTCCTCCCCTCTTTCCGAAGAGCCTCCCTCCCCACCTCCAGCGGCGTTCCAATCCTTCCTGATTGGTCAGCTCGTGCTACAGACTCCTGGGTCCTGGGGGTAACCAGCATCCCCGCGTGGCTCTGGGCAGCCTCCCAGGGAGGAATCCAAACCATGGGGCACCTAGCATCACCAGACGCTCGAGCAGCAAACCACCCACCCACCATGGGGACATGACCCGTGAAAACCATCACCTCCTCATGCCTGGAGGAATGGGCAACGGTGCTGGCCACCTACCCTGAGCTGTCCTTTCCTCAAAGCTGTGCCATTAGATATTTGCAATAAAATCTCACTGATGAATCTTCTCCCCAATTTACAGATGAACAAAAGCCTCGGAAATACAAAAATGTTGCCTGGCACTCTGCTGGCTGTCAGTGGCCATTATCATTTGAACCCAGGTCCGGTGACTAAAGGCTCCTGCCTTCTGCTTTGTGTCACAGCGTTTCAGGCTTACAGGACAGTATTCTGAAGGCAGGGACCCTGGACACCTACCAATTCATCCTCGCCTCGTGCAGCCTCAACCTGAATTCTTCCCTGGTGATGGGTGAATTCAAGCTTTGCTCTCCGATCGACTTGGTCTCCCGCCACCTTCGTGACTTTCTGTTCCCCTTCCCACCCAAGCTGGCTCGCTGGAGCAATAGATGCAGCCTGCTTCAGACTAGAAAACAAATGAGTTGGGTGAGGGGACAAGAAGGACCTCCTTTGCCTGCTCCTTTGTTTCTGACTCAATAGAAGGTCAGCAGACGGAGCACTGCGAACTCAGAACTGCTACTCTCAAATCCCACCGGGCACCCAAGGCAGAGCCGGAAGTAAAAGGGAGCTGTCAGGCATAGCTAGACCTCACCACACATGCCGACGGGCTGGAGACAAGCCGATCTGTCTCTGGGCAGAACAAGCAAGTGACACGGGGATCCTGGACCCAAACCAGCAGGCTAGTGGTGTCGTCGCAGCCCACGCACCTTGCCTCTCGCCCTTGCCGGCACTCTGCTCCCGCGTTTCTGGACTGGTCTTAGGTTCGCAGATGATCTGCAGAGGTCTGCAGGTGCCTGGGTCAGAAGTCCTCGGGATGTAGGAGATGGGCACCGCACAGGCCCTTCGGTGAGGGGCAGACCCATCCCCCTGCACACGCTGAGGTCCCTGCCATTCAGAGGCGACGCCCCATGGATGGGGCTGGGGAGGAATCTCCTATTTGATGATGAGTTCTAGAATATTCTTGGGTGAATCTGATCATCCACAAGACAATGAAAGAATTTTTTTACTCAAAAGCCACCACTACGCCAGTGTGTGTTGTCGCATCCTCAGCCCTGAACGTCTACGTCTCCTCTGACTTGACCATTTCTTTCCTGAATTCGAGGAGCTTCAGACTTATCTGGAATCTCATCCGCAGATGTAATGGAATCCCAAGAACTGAGCATTTTAGTCAACGGGATTCACATTTTTTCTCCCCCGGGACCCCTCCCTCTGCCGTAGGAATGCCTGCCTGGAATCAGAGGAGGCAGGATAACTGCACTGACTCATCCATGTTTTCAAGACCACAGGCCTGAAGTGGCCCATGGTGCCCTGGAGACACGTGGACACACGGGAAGCAATGTTCCAGGTGTAGAGGGAGTCTCAGGCCTGGCTGTCCCTGTACCACATTCCCAGGTTCATATGGGTTTTTGTGGCAAGGAATCTCCACCTGAAAGCACCGGGAATCCCTAAGCCCATTCTGCTTCCACCTAGAGACCCATGCCAGGACCACCTGCCCCGTCACAAGCCCTGGCAAGTGACAGATGCAGAGGGTCCCCAGCCCTTGCAGAGACACATATGAAGAAAGCAGGGGGGTTCCAAGTGCCACTGCAGGGTCCTGCACACTCCCAAACTTAGAGACCATGGGAACTGTCAAAGGTTCAGGCCCATCACCCGGGGTTGAGCAAGTTCTAACCTATAGACCCTGCACCCCAGGGGAGAGAGGGGTAGGCTCCCCCAGAGGCTCCAGGGAATGGGGATCTTCATCTTCCAGCTCCCTCGTGGGTACTCAAGCTCTTTGCAAGAGGATGGGGATGACCGTGGTTAGAAGGTCCGATGTGTCTAGGTGCTCCTCAGGGGCGCTGATGAGCTACAGGCCATTCAGAAGAGCTGAGAGTTACCCAAAAACCTTCCATCTTAACTCAACCTCAAAGTGACCCAGAGGAGGACTCCTAACACCATCGCGGCCGTTCACGCAGTGGTCCCAAGGCAGCCATCCTGCCTCTAGAGTAAGCTGCCACCACAGCCCCCTCTAGCCCCACACCCCCTCCTCAACCAAGACAAAAGAGAACTGCTTCTGTTCTTAGGGTGCAGATACTTACCTTTGTTTTCTAAATGAACATTCTCTGTTTGGGCAGTTTAAAAAAAAAAAAAAGGTACTAGAATAGCCCCCACCCCCATGATTATTCCAATGTGCTTTGGGGCTGAAAACCAGGGCCATGAGGACAGAGAAGAATTTACTGTTGTTTATTAGACTAGGCAAAGGCATGGTATCCAGACAGAGTATCATCTGGGAAACCAGGAGCTTACAGACACGGAGCCCAGCTCTGCCCATATTTGCTGTTGCCCTGAGATCTGATTCCTTTGTTGCCTTGAATTTTTTCACATATAAAAAAGGTATGTCTGTGTGGCAGATGAGGTAGCAGGTCATCAATTCTTTGACTCTCTTCCCACCGCGTGGGGATTACAAGCCCTCACTCTGAATCTGAGTGGGTGCTCAGACAGTGGCAGAGACAAAGGAAGCCGTGCTGGGCCAATCTCTGGGCTCAGATTCGAAGACCTGCAGCTTCCATCTCCTGCCTCTCGGATTGTCCACTCTTAGAAACCAGCCACTGTGTTGTAAGGAACCTAAGCAACCCTGTGTAGATGCCCACGTGGACAGGAACCAAGACTCCCTGGCCAAGAAACAGGACCAACCTGCCAGCCCAGGTGTGCCATCTTGGAGACAGACCCCTGTCCCCGCTGGGCCACCCCAGCTAACAGCTATATCCAATGGCACCTCTGCTGAGCCCTGCCCAAAATGCAGACCCAGTACCAAAGCCTACGGCTGCTGCTGTCTGAGCCACTTGCTCTAGGGATGGTTTATCGTGTGCCAGCAAACGATGGGAACCGATGTTCAGACTTTGGAATAGAACCAAATAGCGAGGTGATATCTTTCAACTACTATCTCTAGCTCCAAGAGACTGCATACTCTGCCCCCCAAAAAATGTCTCCTGAAGAAGTGGCATTCTAATCAATGGCCTTATTATGGGCAGAGGATTCATCATGGTCGTGCTCAGCTCACACAACCTGGAAACGAAACAGAATCCACAGGCAAGTTCATTCCAGCAAGAACCAGCGTAACTGGGGGGCCCCAGCGGCTAAGTGAAAATAGGGGGCCCGTTGTTGGAAAATTAAGAATAACGATTTATAGTATATACGTTCATATATATTCTTATGTATGTTTTAGTACCTTATGGATATATAAAATATGTTCTAGTCTCATTATTAAGAATGAAGGATTTTCATTTTTAAATTATTAAGCATTACTAAGATGGGACAGCAGAGAATGAATTCGAGCCTGGGACCCTTCTGAGGGCAGGACTCTGTGTGACGGCATGGATCACACGCCCACAAAGCCCACCCCCGTCCCAGCTTAACGGCCTTGCTGATTCACATCACAGGCACATGGATCCCAGACCCCAAAACCCCATCTCCTCCGCTCCTTACTCACTCTGGTCACTCCACTTGCAGTGAGCTGCCTCAGTCACGAACCATTTCAGAAAGAACCGACCAGTTTCATCCTCGGTCCCACACCTACATGCTCTCCTTGTCAATGTTCCTCTCACTGGAGGGGTCAGGGGTGATCGTTCTTAAGAGATACTATTTACCTTTTAAAACTCAAAGACCTTAGGGAAAGCTGGGAGCCTCAGGGAGCTGCACTGTCCCTGGGCCTGGAGGATAGCGCGCAGAAAGTCCCCTGAAGCAAGCAAGCCTTCCGCGGAAAGGACAACACCAACACGGCGGGGTGGCCCCAGCCGGTGTCCCCATTCCCATCCACCGTCAGTTCTCCAACCAGCATCAGACCCAAGAGAGGCCAGAGGACACGTGAGTCCCCTGAGGCGGAGCCCACAAGTCAGCCTCCTTCTTGCTAAGGAAACTGGGAAAGCCCTCTTTAGAAATCACAACATTTTCCTATTTTTTTTCATCTGAAGACACAAGCCCAGCGGCACAGGAGGGATCCCTTGGCAGCATTTCCGCAGCGGCTCTCAGAAACCAGGGCTGGACAGAGCAGCGGACAGGGGGACGTGGCCAGCGCCAGCCCTCACCCGCGGCCACCAGAAGGAGGGGCAAGAGCGAATAGACGCCCCAAAGCCAGCTACCTACGTGAGACGGCAAACATCTCCACCAGCAGGTGCCTCCTTGAAGAATAAAGGCCAACAGCCACTTGTCTGGAGTTCCCCGGGGGCCGAGGGGACAGTCACCACATGGGAGGTCTCTGAGCTGCACAACACACGGCTAGCTCAGCCCTTGCAGCCAAAGCCCAGAACGTGGCAAAGGGACACAGGGCTTCGCCGTATCAGCCTCGAAGAATCAAACTTTCCAGAATGCTTCCAAATGGGCTCCAGCAGCTCTGGTTCCTGCTGACCTCTCTCTCTCTCTCTCTCTCTCTCTCTCTCTCTCTCAAGTTTCAGAGGTAAAATTTATTGATCCCTTGGTTGCATACCACACCCAGTGCTCATTCCACCTAGCGTCCTCCTTAGTCCTCCTTAGTGCCCATCCCCTTCTGCCTCCCCGCCAGCCACTCTCAGTGTGTCTCCTAGAGCTCGGGCCCCCTGCTGCATTCAAAGAGCCGGGTGTCAGGAGCCTCAGGGAGCATTTTCACGAGTCTACCCCCTGAGTTTAAGATCTGACAGAAGACAGGGTGCCACAACCCGAATGTTAAGGCCGGCCCCCTTCTGGCTGAGCCTGCATTGGTTTTCCTTCCTCATGTCTTGGCTTCTCTCTTCCTTTTATTTCTTCTAGTCTCTCTACATTTTTAAAGTTTTTATTCTGGTACCTGTTTCAGCTCTCATTCCAAAAATTCTCTCCCTTTTCTCTTTAGTCTCTCAGTGATTGAGCAGGTCTCTGGGCCCACAAGACTTCTAGCACCTTCTCCCTTGATGCAGTTTCCCTCTCCTCTAGCAGCTGAGCATGTTGCCTTTCTCCGTAAGCAACACCTGATATTTACGGGAATTACCGTAGTGACCCACAGCCAGCAGGTGACACGCGGTGGTGACCTCTGCACACCTGTTAGGAGCATGGTGGTCACAGACGGTCTGACTCCCTTCTAGGCCAGAGCCCTGGAGAGCAGCGCCCTGGGGGCTCCCGGCAGACAGGCTCTCTAGCTCCTTGTTCCGTCACCCATGGGGCAGGTGAGACCAGACCCCCACCCAAGACAGGACAAGTTCCATGGTTTGTCCCTCTTGACATGTGCAATAGGCCTGTTCTCTCCATCTTTGCCCATCATCCTGTTCTCCAGCCCTCCCCGTCCAGGGAAAATCAGGCTTCTAGGAAGCCAAAGCTTTTGCATTTAGGATGCTGTCGCAAGCCACACCCGCAGCTCCTGGCTGGCCCTCCCTCGGGCCAAGCCTGTCTGGGGGCTGCTTCCACCCACCATCCCTCAGCTCCCCCAGCATCCACGTGACCCCAACAATACTCGGGAACAGCCCCACCGCCTTTCATCTCCCCTAGCTCCAACCTTGGTTGAAAGCCTTCTGGGACACCAGCACAGGAAATCCTAACCATAGCTTTGTACTTTGAATCCTGGCTTTGAAGTACATGCTAACAGCTGTAATTGGCATTATGGAAGGAGGTTAGAATAAATTACTCGTAGCTAAGGAGCCTGCAAAGAGAAAATTATGCAAGTCATCTTGTATTGGCTCCTTAATCCAACACTGTATAACTAAATCCTTGTCACCCTGACCTCGCGGGAGCCCGCAGCTTTGAGTGGGACTTCTCTACCCTGCGCTCAGCCCCGCAACCTTGAGACGTGGCCTCTCCAGCCGGAGGGGCCCCTGGCAGAAGCACAAAGCACCCAAAAGGCACAGAGGCTCTGGAGAGCTCCCTCAGACCCTGACACAGACACGTGAGCCCCCACCCCAAGCCCCCCAGTCTCCAGCAACTGAGAGCTCATTTGCACCGAGCCTCAAGGAGGGCCCTCCTGGCAGCACGGCTGTAAATCAGGGTCCTGATGCTGGAAAGCCTTAAAGTCCCGAAGGGCCCGCTCCCCACGGCCGTGCCTCACACCCCGTCACAGAGGCGGACCAGAGCCGCTCCGGCGAGGGCCACCAGCCGCAGGCACCCCAATCAGTCAGGCCGCCCGTCTGGGTGACGGGCCACCACGCGGCAGGAGGAGGAAGGTTTTTCTCTTTCAGTCCAGTAGCTTAGTCAGCTCTGCTGGTTTTCTGTTGTGTGTGTGAGAGAGAGGCAGGTCATCCCTTGGCACTGGAGGGGGTCGCACACTGCCTGTCCCCTCCCCAGCCCCACGAACTGGCTCCAAGAGCTCACAGGGAAATGGGGGACCCCGGGTCACCCCGAGGCCTGGCAGTCCTGGGAACACTGGCATCGCCCTCGTGGTCACCATGCCACCAGCCTCGGGGCAGGCAGCCCGGGCCACAGGGCCTGTGGGTCACCCTCAAGCTGCTCCCTGCGTAGAGAGCAAGGCAGGGAGGAGCCGGAGCGGAGAGAAAGGCTAGAGTGGAGATCCGGGCTGACAGGCTGCGGCAGAGCCACATTCGGAAATACTGGGGGGACGGGGGAGAAGGAGGGAGGACTTGCAGCGTCCTAGACCGGGGGATGTAAACTTACCGTGAAGTGGTTTCACTGGCACACACGGCAGGTGGGCCCCCAGGGACACACCCCTGAGCCGCACACAGGCCCCCGGCCACACAGCCAGGTGTCTCTGCCCGTTTACGGCACAGGAAGGGATGGGACAGAAGAGAGGGAGCCTGAGGGAGGCCCGCAACCAGCAGGAGCCAGCCCCCTCCTGCCTCTGTCCCCAGGGGCACCCGGGCCTGGGCCAGGCTTCTACCCACCATAGACCTGAGGCTTCCCTTCCCATTTCTGATTAGGATCTGGTTCCGGGACAGTGAGTTTGGAATAAGGAGGAAAAAGAAACAAACAAACAAAACCCTCCCTGCATAGGCTCATTTATGGAATTGATACTTCAAGTGCCCAAGAAGCAAGACAACTGTCATCTGTTTTCGGCCCCTAGCCCTCCAAGGAACCTAGCATACGCAGGACACACGGCCCTTGCGGAGGTGAATCATTCTGTTTTTCAAGATGGGCTCTGAATTTGTGAAAGCGGGTCAGAGCGAGGAGAGTCAAGACGTGGGACTCCCAGATAGCTCCGATTCCGGTTTCTAAAGCCCAGAGAAATGCCGCTCTCTACAAATACAATTAACACATGCACCCAACTCTCCCGACAGTGTGACACCCATGGAGGGACACCGTGGATATTCCTAAAGGAGTAAATCATAAATAAGGCAGCACAACGGATGGAATGACCTAGCAAACTTACCCTTCTCTTTGTATTCGCTAAAATCTTAGGTTTCAGAATAAGGCAAAAGTGGAATTTACTTGTTGACACAAATTAACTATAATAAACAGACAACACCCGCTCAGCATGACATTTCCAACATGTCAACTTGGGCTTACGCCATGGGAGGGAAATGATAAAGCCATTCTGGGAATGGCTGGGACACAGGTATAGCCCTAAAAAGGAAAGCATGACAACACAAGAGGATAAAATCCCTCTGAGTGGGGCTCCAAGCCCAGAAGATTTCTGCAAACTATTATCTAATTTGATTCTCCTCATTGCATTACAGAGGGATTTAAAACACATCACCTCCAGCTGAAACGGGTTCTGGTAAATTTCTCAAGCGTTCTCTCGGATCTCACGTCATCCCCTGAGTTCAGGGTCAACGCTGCATTAATGACCCACCATTTACCCACTGGGTAATTCACTCCCTGGCAACCTGCTTTATTTGTGCTATATAAATTCAGGAAGCAATTAATAGTTGCCACAAAAGCAACGTGATTGAAGGTGCTTTTCCCAATCAAACTGCGAAGCTAGGCATTTCTCTTACCCCAAGGCAGAGGACAGAAGTAATGCAGACTAGGGCAAAGCACTAAAAGTAGCATTACACACACTGTGTTCCTCCTTCTCCTTGTTGGGGGAGAAGCTGAGAGGACTTTCTGCCTTTTTGTCTTAGCACCTATTTCCACCGCCCTTCAAAGGAGTTACTCCTGGGAGCACCTGGTGGCTCAGTCAGTTAAGCATCTGCCTTCGGCTCAGGTCACGATCCCAGAGTCCTGGGACTGAGCCCTGCATGGGGTTCCCCGCCTCCCCACTCAATAGGGAGTCTGTTTCTCCCTCTCCCTCTCTTTCTGTCTCTCTCAACCAAATGAATAAAATCTAGAAGAAAGGAAGAAAGAAAGAAAGAGAGAGAGAGAGAGAGAGAGAGAGAGAGAGAAAAGACAGACAGACAAATGTTTGGGCTCCCTTTTTTGACATCCTGTTCACCTTTTGGTTCTGTTCAGGCAAAAGTAATTTAATAATAACGCCATAAAAATCAGGGATATAGAACAGTTTACTCATTAACCAAAAAACAAACAAACAAAAAAATTACGCTCACACCAAAAACGGCATGAAGATAGGAGCACGTTCAGGATTTGATGTTATCTGCCCTTTACCAGCACCCTTCTAGGCGGTCAAGGCGGACAGAAAGGTTAAGTGACTTATTCGAGCTGGCACAGAGGGTCAGAAGAGAAGTTCAGTTGGCTCCCTGAGCTGTTACCTTATTTCTCTTCTCTGAGGGCTCCAGGCCACTTGCTTCCAAGCTGGGGCAGCTGATACTGGCTGGCTGATTGGCCAGCCTGCTCAGGTCCCTTCTCCCAATTTCTGCTTTTTGGGATCACCCACCTCGTTCAATGAGACGCAGTCAGAAGACCACTGGCAGCTCCTAAAAGAGCTCCTTAAAGGGGAAAAGACTCCGCTGGTGGGACTCTGGCTTTTTACCCTTCCCCTTCAGGCCCTGCCCTCTTTTTCCCACCTGGAATGCAGTTTCAAGGCCGGGGCTGCCTTTCTGTGGCCAAGAGGATAAAGGCCTCTGTGTGAAAGGCAGGGAGAGCTTGTGGCTGATGGCAATGATGAGCCATCCCATCACCTCTGTTCTCCAGACTTCTTGGAGTGTGGAAAAATACAAACTCCTCTTCCGTTTAAGCCAGAGTTAGTTGTGTTTGCTGTCAGTTGAAGCTGAATGTAATTCAGGAGAGATCTCTCTCCCTCTCTCTTACATACACACCAACACCCATCAGCTTTGTCGTAGAGAACAGAGCTACTCCTTATAGATGGACACACAATGGAATATTACTCAGCCATCAAAAAGCATGAAGTCTTGCCATTTGCAATGGCATGGGTGGAACTAGAGGGTATTACTGTAAGCAAAATAAGTCAGAGAAAGACAAATGTACAATTTCACTCATATGTGGAATTTAAGAAACAAAACAGATGAACATAGGGGAAGGGAAGAAAAAAAATAAAATAATATGAAAACAGAAAGGGAGACAAACCATAAGAGACTCTTAACTTTTAGGAAATAAACTTGCTGGAGGGGAAGGGGGTGAGACGACAGGGTAACCGGGTGATGGACATTAAGGAGGGCACATGATGTGATGAGCCCTGGGTGTAACATACAAACCGATGAGTCACTAAATTTTACGTTAGAATTAAATTTAATTAAAATTAATTAAAATTTTAATTTAATTAAAATTAACACTATATGTTAATTTTTTTAAAAAAGAACATCAACCTTAAACTTATAGCCAGCATCACACTTATTAAGAAACCAAAAGGGGGCGCCTGGGTGGCTCAGTTGGTTAAGCGACTGCCTTCGGCTCAGGTCATGATCCCGGAGACCCGGGATGGAGCCCCACATCAGGCTCCCTGCTTAGCAGGAAGCCTGCTTCTCCCTCTCTCACTCCCCCTGCTTGTGTTCCCTCTCTAGCTGTGTTTCTCTCTGTCAAATAAATAAATAAAATCTTTAAAAAAAAAAAGAAAGGAAACCAAAAGTCATTCATTTCCCCCCCCCCTTTAAGATCCAGGGAAAAGATAAGAATGTTCCCTATTAAACCTCCACTATTTAAATACTTTAAAAGTTCTGTGTGAAAAAATAGATAAAACAGACAGACTTACAACTACTGGAAACAAGAAAAACATTTTCATTATTTGAAAGTGAATCAAACCAAGAAAGCAATGAAAAACAAAATTAATAGACTGAGTAAAATATAGAGACAAGATAATACATGAGAATTAATTTTCTGCACGTAACCATTTTTATATGTAAGCAGTTAATTTTTCAAACAAAACTTATGATAAAAATCCACAGAAAATACAGGATATCTAGGAATGACCTGAAAAAGGAATGACCTGAATATAAGGGGCCACCACAATGAAAATGCAACCTCACAGAGAGATGGAAAAGATCTGAATAAACGCAGAGACACAGCCTGTTCCTTAAGGAGGAGACTGGTTCACCAAGGTCATCCCTTCCCAAAGTTGAAGACAATCCCCATCAAAATCCTAATCACATTTTTTTCTCTAAGTTGACAATACAAAGTACCGCATAAAGAATGAATTGAGGAAAACAAAAAGTCTTTATTAAAAAAAAAAAAAAAACTATGGTGATAAGGAAGGCCACACTTACTGAGGATAAGAAAATAAACTACAGAGCTACAAAAGTCAAAATAACAGGGTCCCAGCCACCTCCAGACTGACAGAAAGTCAGTAACACAATTTCAGCTGCCCTGAAAACGCTCGGATGTACAGGAAGTCAGAAGGCAACAAAAGCACTATAAACCATGGAGAAGAGGGAGGCCGTCCTACAAAAGATGTCAGGAAAATTGGATATTGGAGGAAAATAAAGGGATCTCCCACTTGACAATAGGGTAGTAGAAAACTGGATGGGGAAAAAAGCTAAGTGTGAAAGAATCGAGGCAAGAATAAAGGGTCGATTGTCTCAGGAGCTCCAAGCTCCATGAAGACAGGAACCACGTCTGTTTTCATGGTTATTTCCACAGTGCCTGGTGCACTGCCCTGCACAGACATGGGCTCCCATTCCCATTTGTATACTGACTAAAAAGCACTGATGCTATGGAAGAAATCACAAAAGAAAAGGAACATTTCATTATAAAACAAGTGTATGTAAGGGATAAAAAAAATTTTTTTTAAGATTTTATTTATTTATTTGTCAGAGAGAGAGAGACAAGCAGCGGGAGCAGCAGGCAGAGGGAGAAGCAGGTTCCCTGCTCAGGGAGCCCGATGCAGTACTCGATCCAGGACCCTGACATCATGGCCTGAGCCAAAGGCAGACGCTTAACCAACTGAGCCACCCAGGCATCCCTGGGATTAAAAAAAAAAAAAAAAAATTATAAAGCAAATGACACACTAAGAAAAACATATCTAGTAAATATGATAAAGTATTCATTCATATATACACATGAAAGAGAAAAGTGCTCTAAGAGAGAAAGCAGAAAAAAATGACCATTAACCCTTTGAAAAATTATTCAATTTCATACATAATCTAAAATCCAAGTTAAATCAGTCAGGGTATGGTGCATAAACAATGAATCTTGGAACACTGAAAAAATATAGTATAAAATAATAAAAATAAAACTATCAGTCAGCAAAAATTTGTAAGTAAGAAATGATCAATGAAGGGGTGCCTCGGTGGCTCGGGCAGTTAAGCCTCAGATTCTTGATTTCAGCTCAGGTCGTGGTCTTAGGGTGGTGAGGTGGAGTCCTACATCGGACTCTGTGCTGGGCATGGAGCCTGCTTAAGATTCTTTCTCTCCCTTTCCCTCTGCCCCGCCCCCTCTAAAAAAAGGGTCAATGAAAAACAAAGCGAGACCCCTTCACAGTTATTAGAAACACCAGAATCCAAGCACTGACAGCACAAAATGCTGGCAAGAATGTGGAGCAACAGGAACGCTCGCTCGTGGCTGGTGGGAATGCAAAATGGCACGGCCATCATGGAGTACGGCTTGGTGGCTTCTTACAAGATGACACATACTCTTACCACATGATCCAGCAATCAGTATGACCCAAAGGAACTGGAAACTCACAACCACACAAAAACTGACACATGGCTGCTCACGGCAGCTTACTCATAATGGCCAAAACTCCGAGGCATCAAGATTTCCTTTGGTGGGTGAATGAATAAATCAAGCTAGAGTGCACCCAGGCAATGGGATATTATTTAGTGCTAAAACAGAACCAGCTACCGAGTCGTGAAAAGACATAGAGGAATCTTTTTTTTTTTCAGTACTTCATCTATATTCCATTTATTTTATTTTTTTCCATAACCCAGCAACCCTGTCCCTCTCCTCTCATCCTCCAGCAATCCTCAATTTATTTCCTGATATTGTCTCTTATGGCTTGTTCCCCTCCTTGGCCCCATCTAGTTTCATTTTTTCCCTCCCTTCCTCCCATAACCCCCTGTCCTGCCTCTCAAATTTCTCATATCAGAGAGATCATATGATAAGCATCTTTCTCTGATTGACTTATTTCACTCAGCATAATACCCTTCAGTTCCATCCACATCATTGCAAATGGCAGGGTTTCTTTTTGATGACTGCATAGTATTCCACTGTATATATATCTTCTTTATCCATTTCTCTGTCAATGGACATCAGTCTCTTCCCATAGTTTGTCTATTGTGGACATTGCTGCTATAAACATTCAGGTGCATGTGCCTCTTTGAATCACTACATCTGTATCTTTAGGGTAAATACCCAGTGGTACGATTGCTGGGTCATAGGGCAGCTCTATTTTCAACTTTTTGAGGAACCTCTATAAGTGTTTTCCGGAGTGGCTGCACCACATGCCTATGGAAAGGCCATACAGATATTTTAAACAAGTGAGCAAGTAGACTGGATTGATTTTACCACAGTAACTAGTCAAAACTGAGAGAGAGAAATGACTAGAGGGAAAAGCAGAAGTCAAGGGGCAACAGGGTAGGAGGGTTCCCCTTTCCCCGCATCCTTGCCAACATCTGTTGTTTCCTGACTTGTTAATTTTAGCCATTATGACTGGTGTGAGGTGGGATCTCACTGTGGTTTTGATTTGTATTTCCCTGATGCTGAGGGATATTGAGCACTTTTTCACGTGTCTGTTGACACGGAGGAATCTTAAGTGCCTATCCCTGAGTGAAAGAAGCCAATCTGTAGAGACTGCATACTGTGTCATTCCAACTACACGACCTTCTGGAAAAGGCAAAGGTATGGAGTCAGTAGAGATCAGCCATGACCAGGGGTCTATGGAGAGGAAGGGATGAACAGGTAGAGCACAGATGTGTTTAGGTACAGTGAACCCGCTCTGTGTGCTACTAACATGGGGAATTAGTGCCATTATAAATCTGCCCAAACCCATAAAACTTACACCAAGAGAGAATCCTAATATAAACTATGGGCTCTGGGGGATGATGATTTGTCCACATAGGTTCACTGACAATAACAAACAGACCACCACTCTGGTGGGGGATGTTAGTAATGGGAAGGGCTGTGCACATGGGGGTGCAGGGAGCATGTGAGAGTGTAAGCTCTGTACCTTCCACTCAATTTCTCTGTGAACTTGAACCTGCTCTAAAAGATAAAATCTAGGGGTGCCTGGGTGGCTTAGGACGTTAAACGTCTGCCTTCAACTCAGGTCATGATGTCAGCGTCCCAGGATCAGGCCCCACATCAGGCTTTCTGCTCAGCGGGGAATCTCCTTCTGCCTCTGTCCTTCCCCCTACTGTGTACTCTTTCATGTGTATGCTCTCTCTCTCTGTCTCTCTGTGTGTCAAATAAATAAAATCTTTTTAAAATTAAAAGATAAAATCTATTTTTTAAAAAATGGTCAGCAAGGGAAAGGTGAAGAGAGCCTAACACCCTCCCATACAGCTAACGGGAGAGCAAGTTGGTCGAACCTTTCTGAAAACTAACTCAGAAGCAGACAACTGTTTCAAAAATAAAATTTAAAATCCTGCCTTTTCCTTTGTCGTTTCTCCCTACAAAGGCTGCATTAAGTTAATAGATTAACTTAATATTCATGACATCCTAACACTAAAAACTATAGTACAGAAGTTTTCCCTAAAGACCCAACAGAAACCAGATTTTGAAGACTTGTTTATGAGCGAGGGACTCCATCTGGAAAGCAATGGAAAGGCCATACAGGTATTTTAAACAAGTGAGCACGTAGACTGGATTGATTTTTACCACAGTAGCTAGTCAAAACTGAGAGAGAGAAAGGACTAGAGGGAAAAGCAGGAGTCAAGGAGCAAGGTCAGCAATTAGATAGCTATGTCTGGCTGTTGAAACATTTTTTGAGATAAGTCTCCTTAGGCAAGGAAAACAAAAGCAAAAATAAACAACCGGGACTGCATCAAAATAAAAAGCTCTGCACAGCGAAGGAAACAATCAACCATATGAAAAGGCGACCTACTGACCGGGAGGCGATATCTGCAAATGATATATATGATAAGGAGCTAATATCCAAAATATATAAAGAATACAACTCACCACCAAAACCACAAATAATCTGATAAAAATGAGCACAGGAATGGAATATTTTTCCAAAGAGGGTATAGAGATGGCCAACAGACACATGAAAAGATGTTCGTCACTAAGGATTAGAGAAACAGAAATCAAAACCACAATGAGATAACACTTCACACCTGTCAGAAGGGCAAAAAGACTAGTACTAACAAGTACTGGCAACGACACGGAGAGGGAATCCTTGTGCACTCTTGGTGGGAATGTCAATTGGTGCAGCTGCTGGGAAAAACAGTATGGAGGTTCCTCAAAAAAAATGTATGAAAAGAACTACCTTATGATTCAGCAATTCCACTCCTGGGTATTTACCCAAAGAAACAAAAACACTGATTTGAAAAGATATTTGCACTCTTGTGTTTGTCACAGCATTGTTTACAAAGAGCCAAGATACGGAAGCAGCCCAAGTGTCCATCAAGAGATGAATGGGTAAAGACGACATGGGGATATACAGGACGGAACATTACTCGGCCATAAAAAAGATGAGATCTCGCCGCCTGCAGCAATATGGATGGACCGAGAGGGTACAGGCTAAGTGAAATATGCCAGTCAGAGAAAGATAAACACCGTATGATTTCACTTAACACATGGATGCTTAAAACAAAACAAGAAGTAGCAAAACAAAAAGCAGAAATAGACTCAGATACAGAGAACAAAGGGGCCAGAGGCGAGGGGGTGGAGGATGGGCAAAATGAGAGAAGGGGAGTGGGAGGTACAGGCTTCCAGTTATGAATGACTGTGTCATGAGTATAAAAGACACAGCATAGAGAACACAATCAACAACATTATAGTAGCTGTGCACAGAGTTAGATGGGAGCCACACTTGCGGTGAACACAGCGTAATGTACAGACTTGTCCAGTCACTATGCTGTACACCTGAAACTCACGTTTGTGTGTGTGTCAACTCTACTTCAACAAAATAAATAACTAAATAGCTATTTCTATGGGACAGAAAAAAATCAAAGCAGATCCAGGAGACATTTCAGCAACAGAATGTACATATGCACTCGTCATTTTACTATATGTTGGGAGGAAAGAGACAGGCAGGTGAGAAATACCACGTCGATTCTATGATTCAGACCTAGAGCCAGAAGGAAGAAAAATGACTGGGCTTCATGAGTATATTCTCCGAAATAGCTCATATTCGAAAACAAGTAAACTGTAGTGAAAAGAGAGAAAAGAAGGCAATGTCACTGAGACCACACCTGGAACCAAGAAGAGATGGTATGGTGCCTTTTAATGCACTTCACCCCAACCAACAAATACCCAGGCCCTGCCCCAGCTTAACACCATTTCCAAACTGATTTTCACTGGTATCTCCACCTGGCCCCTTTCAAGGGGAAGGAAGGAAAGAAGAAAAGAAGGAAGGAAGGGAGGAAAGGAGGAGGGATAAGGAGGGGAAGAAAGAGGGTGGAGGAAGGAGAGAGGGAAGGAGAGAAGAAGAAAATAAAGAGGATAAAAAGAGGGAAAAAGGGAGGAAGGAAGGAAAAGATCTCAAGAACTTGAAAAAGTTTTAATATATTTTATGCTGTAATCCCCCTTCAGCAATCAAAGGGAATAACCTAAGATATAATAAAATATGTATTACCAAGAAGATCAACTAAATTTTAATTATAATAACATAACTGATTATATAAATTATGCTATAATTAAGTTTCATAAACAAGAAAACCATACTTTCAAAGACTAATGATATAGGAAAATGTTCACCACATAGAGTCACATGAAGATAGGTAGTTCTATGAATGTATATCAGTGTGAATAAACAAAAGGCAATCAGATGGGCAGACATACATAAATACCCATGAAAAAAGGGAGGAAAAAAAAAAGACTAGAAAGAAAAACAAAATACTAAGAGGGTGGTCTGTAAATAGTGATATCATAGATGATTTCTACTTTCCTTATATTTCTAATATTTTCCAAATGTTCCCCAATAAGCATTTAATTACCTCATAATTCAGTGTCTTTGACCGTTACAACCTTGTAACACTCAACCATGTGGACCCCCCTTGTTTTAAAGTTAAAACAAAATAAAGGATAAATCATTGGATTTCACTACAATTTAAAACTTCTGTATATCAGAAGACATGATCAAGAAAATGAAAAGGCGGGCACCTGGGTGGCTCAGTGGGTTAAAGCCTCTGCCTTCGGCTCAGGTCATGATCTCAGGGTCCTGAGATCAAGGCCTGCATTGGGCTCTCTGCTCAGCCGGGAGCCTGCTTCCTCCTCTCTCTCTGCCTGCCTCTCTGCCTATTTGTGATCTCTCTCCTTCTCTGTCAAATAAATAAATAAAATCTTTAAAAAAAAAAGAAAAGAAAAGAAAATGAAATGAAAAGACAATCCACAGAATGGGAGAAAATGTCTGCAGATCACATATCTGATAAAGGTCCAATTCCAGAAGAGATAAATGCCCTTTCAATTCAGCAACAAAAAGACAAAAACCACTGCAAGAAAATGCATTTTCAAGAGACATTTCTGCAAAGAAAACATGCAAATGGCCAATAAGTACATGAAAAGATGCTTGACCTGATTAATCATCAGGAAAATCCAGACCAAAAGCATGATAAGATACCACTTCACACCCACTAAGATGGCTAGAATCAGAAGAGAATGGGAAAATAACAATGGGTGGTGAGAATGTGGAGAAATTGGAGCCCTCATGAATTGCCAGAGGGAATGAAACATGGTGTAGCTGCTGTTGGAAAACAGCTTGATGATTCCTCGAAAAGTTAAATATAAAATTACCATGTGACCCAGCAACTGCCAAAAACAGACGTCCAAGCAAAATTTGTCTATGAACATTTGCAGCAATGTTACTCATAATAGCTGAAAAATAGAAACAAACCAAACATCTATCATCAGAACAATGATAAAAATGTGGCATATCCACATGATGGAATATTATTCACCCATTAAAAGGAATGAAATACTGATATTTACTACAGCACAGATGAGCCTTGAAAGATCATGTTGAATGAAAGAAGCCAGACATAAAGGCCTTATATTGCATGCATGATTCCATTTACGTGAAAATATCCAGAATGGGCAGATCCATAGAAACAGATAGCCAAGTAGAGTTTTGCAGGGGCTCAGGGAAGGAAAGAATGGGGAGTTTGCTTAATGGGTACAGGGCTGATGGGCTAGGGATGATGGCAACGTTCTAGAGTTTGTGGCGATGACGGCACAATATTATGAATGGGCTGAAAGCCACCACGTTGTATACCTTAAAATGGTTAAGATGGTCAATTTCATATTACATGACTTTTATACTACTACTAATAATAATAAAGAACACACTGTTTCCTTAACACCTAGACTTTGAAAACCCCCTCCAATTATCCCTATGCTTGTCCCTCCTGATTTTTCAATTCATGTATAATCATGTTCTAATTCAATGAACCAGTTTCTTGCTGCATCCCTTGGATTAGAAGACAATTTTCCAGCTGAACTCTACATCTTCAAAATCCATTGCCTCGATCTGGAAAACCCCCTCACTCCTCTACAATGGAATAATTGTCTCCAAATCAAAAGGTCCAGGACCTAACCTCAGTCCACTACTCACTCGTTGGGTAAGGCCACTGCCTTGGATAAGGCAACTTCTCCAAGCCTCATGTCCTCATGTGTAAAAAAAAGAATCAAAACTCGACAAACAAACAGACACATTAAAATTCCAATTTGCACCAAGGTCACGGTACGCTGGCCCACCACCTGGAGCACTCAGGACAACAAGGCCACAGAAAATAGAACCACATCAAACCGTAAATGATAAACTACATAACCCCAAACTACGTAAAGTGATCATCTTCTCTGCACTAGTAGCACTAGTACTTTCCTAGGCGTCAGGAATGTTCATGTCCACAGACATGGTTTTGGCCAAGCATCCCACTACCTGCATGATTATAAGCTATTACTTGTAATCAGTTCATTTATTTTAGCTAAACCAGATTTATTTTAACAGAAACTCTGTATCACTTTTAGGACATCACTGGTCTGATACCATGATTCTTCTACACGTTAGAAGACACCACCGCCATGAGGAAACTCTATGCCTAAGCCCCACGTAGAATCACCACTGGCGCCATGGCTGGCAGCACCCCTAGGAAACCCTGATCTCTGCCAACAGTCCTCTCGAAGGCCTCATTCAGAGCCTACCTCCTCTAGAAAACCTTCTCTGATTGACTTTCTACCCTGTTTGAGAGACTCCCTTGTGATCAACCCTCGCGTATCTGATTTGCACCTTATACTCGTTGATGTCGGTGTTCTCAACTCATTCTCATCTAGGCTTTCAAGTCCAGCACTAGCTCATAAAACACCAAAAGGCAAATACCTTGTCTTGTTCCTTTTATTCCCTCCCATAGGCCCAACTACACAACAGCAAACATTTGCTGAATGGATCAGGTTTACATGAATGAAAAGTGCCCATTGAATGCTCACGAATGAAGTTATCTTCTTATCATCTGTGTTCTAAATAGAGAGAAATTCACCCACATCATTTCCTCATCTACCATGTGGCCGTGTCAACAGCCTGACGCAGATGTCAATCGGTGAGAAGGATGGTTTGTTAAGATAAGATGAGGGCCTGGCATGTAGCAAGCATTCAGTAGAGTTAGGGGACTGAGTGTTGATTAAGTGGGACCGTTACTCAAAAGGCCCCACCTCCTTGGACAGATGAGCTCCAGAAGGTGAGAGGGATGAGCACAGATGAATCAGCGTGCGAAGACCACAGCCCCCCTCGGGCTGAAAGTCGGGGTGTCTTGGGGCCAGGACCACATGGCTCCACCCGGGTCTCCACACTAAGCCTCCTTCCATCAGCCCAAGAGTGGCTCTACCCTGATGAGGGGCCCGGTTCTCAACTGGATACTCTCCTAATTAGAAGTAAATCCCCGTAATACAGGGGAGCCTCTGCGTGTCCACAGTGCATTTTGGCCATGAGTCTCAGAGCACTGACAAAAGAAGCTGCAAGTGAAAATTACTGATTGAATACATCCAGACACAGAGCAATCCCTGTGTCAATGTTGACACAGCAGCTCTTTATCGTCCAGTGCCAGGAGGGCGAACGTAAAGCAAAACCACTGGAGAGGCTGGAAGAAAAAGAATGTCTGCGACTGCACCACTGTGAAAGCTCGGATGCATAAAAACAACGATAAATACTAATGATAACAATAACCGCTTTCAGTCTGGAAGGGACAGAGCGCTTTCCAGTCTGCAGAGTACTACTCTGATCTGGTCATCTCGTGCAATCCTTCCATCAACCCTGTCAGACATCCTTAGCCCTATTTTCACACATAAAGTAACTCAGGTTCAAAGAGTGTCTTGAACCAGGTTTCCTGCCTCCAAATCAAATGCTCTTTTGATCTCCAAGTCATCAAGTTAGGCCAGCTTTTTTCTTTTTACTGAAGGATCACAGATAGTAAATATATGTTTAACATAAGGATTTGGGATATCTTCTATGCCACCATTATAATAAAGGACTCATTCTCTCCAAGTTCAAAAACAATGGCTGAAAGTCTTCCTTAAGTTGAACTGAATGGCTCTCTGAGAAGCCCATCCCAGCCCTGAGCCCCAGATGGCCTGTACTTTCACCTCTAAAACCCTCCAAAGGCAAGAGCACAGCCCCCAGAGGAACCCAAGGAAACCAACCTACTGGGTACCTAATCCCAGTACCATCATGTCAATTTCAAAACTGTGAAATGCCCCCTACCACTCTGCAAATTGTCCTCCTCATCATAACTCTCATCCTAAATTTTCTATCTGACCTCTCTAGACCGGCATAATCAGTTTCTTCCTCATTTAGTGGGTCTTGGTTTACCTGCACCAGTGAATTACTTCAGGGGCAGAACGGGACTTTCCAATTAAACCATTCTATCTTTTTAATTTTATTTTTCTCCCTTTTTGTATTTTGTACCGACGGTAACTAGGGGAAAGAAGGTATGTTTCCTTCCTATCCTGTTCGATTGCGATCTTTGTTTTTAAACAAAAACATTCCTTCCCACACAGCCTTTCAGAAGCTATCCAGTGGCCCCAAGATGAGGCTAATCTCTGACAGCCCCACCGTCCTTGGATGAGGGAGAACCAGCATCCTCCCCTCTCACTTAATTACCATTTCTTGCCCGGGCATTTGATTTCAATAAAGTCTAATTACTTCAAATATCACTGCTCCTGCCCCTCCCCTCTCTCCTGTGCCCCTCTTTCTCTTAGAGAGCCGGAGACTGATGAACTCAAACACACCCGCAAGCCTCAGGCAGATGCTGTGACGAGAAAAGACTTCGCCAAGTTAATAAACCAGGAGACTTAATAAACCAGACTTCCCAAAGTTAATAAACCTGGAAAACACAATTATTACTACTTTTACTATTATGAAAATATCGCCATTATTGTTGTTGTTATTCCGGGCCTCGTAGGCAGCTAGCCCGAGACCCTCCCCGTGCCTGCCTGCAACCCCCACCTCACCGGTGGCAGTAATATTGTGTGAGTAATCCCAGAGGGCTCCCCGGCACTGCCCTGCTGGAGGAAGCAATATTGGAGCTCGTGCAGCCCCCGGTCCCTGCAGGCTCAGCTCTGCCCTTTTATATTACACACTCTTCAGTCAAATCCATCAGCCGCCTCCCAGATCTTTCCAGTAGGCTGGAGGAGGCTGGATGGGAATGGTGATTACAGAGGCTGGAGAGGGGGAGGAGGGAAAGCCGGCAGATGAGATGGGAGGGAAGACACTTGGGTTGTGAGCGAGCCTGAGCTGTCACTGAGTCCCATTTCCATGCAATGGCCTGGGAGGCTCAGTATTTCCCTGCACCCTCAAGGCCATATTAGGCACAACTGCTTCCTCGGCACACCCCCCAGCAAGGGTGATCCTCCTCTACCTGTTTTCTGTCCCTGGGAAAGGCCAGCACCATCTATGAAGGCAGACCTCACAAACTGATCAGTGGGGTGAGCCCAGCGGAGAGTCACCGGCAGCAGAGCCTTGCGTCCCTTCAGACCAGCTTCTCGTTCGAGGCCCTCCTAAGGCACATGACCGGGCCTGCGGGTCAGAGGAGATCCGCCTCGCGGTCACCAGCTCCTCCTTCTGCAGGGACGGCATCTTTTTCTTCCCCAGCCCTTCCCAGGCCCTCCCCATGCTATTTTTTGCCAACACCCCTAGTATCAAATCTCGAAAACCTAACTCATCTCTGGCCCCAAACTGGTCGTCACCTGGGGGAGATTTTTGCACCCCCGCGTGGAATACAGCAATGTTGAGAGATAGTTCTGATGGTCACGACTGAGACTGGCGTCTCTCTCATGGGTGGAGGTCAAGGAAACTGCTAACCATCCTATAGTGCCCAGGGCAGCCCCCAAGACAAACAATGATCCGGCTGGAAATGTGAACAGGCTGAGACGGGCAAGCCCACCCTGGCCTCTCTGGCTCAAACCCTCACTTAGCTTCAAGTCTCCTTGCAAGGTCGTTGAAAACACAGGTCTAGAGACGAGGGTAGTGGGAGAGGGGGTCAGGAGGGCTTGGTAGGTTTCAGATTCAAAAGTCCCTCTCCTTGGGGACTTTTGCTGAAATGAGAGGAGTGCGTAAACTCACTGGTGGGGAGAAGGGAGGCAGGAGAGAGATGGGGAAAGACCACAGAGAGACCAGAAGGAGAAGAAGCAACACCCCAAGGAGAGAAGAGATCCCAACCCAAGCCAAATCACAGGCTAATGGTACCTTGGCACATGGTACAGAACCAACTACAGGTGCCGGCCCTGTTTCAAGGAGCTGCTGTGGCTGATAGGGCCACCCAGAGAAACCTCCAGGTCATCCTGATGTCAACAGAGTCGAACCAGACTTGAGAGAGAGAGAGAGAGATGATAAAACATGGTGCCAACCCTCTGGGTGTGCAGGATCGGCGGCCCCCCCTTCCATTCCTGGAGCTGAGCACCGCCCTCTGAATCCCAGCCCCGAACCCGCTAGAGACACCAGACCCAAGGGCGGCCTAGGTGCAGCACTCCAAACACTACATGGGGCGGTCACCGCCCTCCAGCAGGCTCAGGTTTCCCGGGGGCAGCGCTCCTCTGCCGGGGAGGGGACCGCTGGCCTGGGGGCCTCAGGATCCACCCCACCGCCCAGCCTGGGAGTCTCCAGCATCGGGCATCCATCGCCCTCAGCCCAGATCCCGGCCCTTTTCAACAAGGTGGCTGCAGCCAGCGGGAGGCTTTGGAAGGAGTCAAGTGTAATTAAAAGCTGTGAAAGCGGCATTGTCTCAGTTGTAAATCCTTCTCACTAAGAGGCCTTGACTGGGGATTTCTCAGAGGTGGGGAGAGGCGAAAGCTGCTGCCCTCGCTTAGAGAGTCCGACAAGGAACTTTGACGGAAAATATTTCCATCGAGTGTGGACGCTTGGACCCTGCAGGGCTTCATTCGCTCTAAGTCTCGGACTGAGGGGTGGGGGTGGGGAGGAAGAGCAATGAGAGGGGCCAGGGAGAGAAGAAGAGCACAGGACACAAACTGTGGGGAAGAAAAACCCCAAGCTGTGCCCTTGTTCAGGGCTTTCTCAGGATTGCACACAGAAACCTCTGGATTTTGATCTGCTGTCCACTGGGCCGAGGATCTGCTCCTATGATGAGTGTTGGGGCTAGGGTTCACTGGTGGAGACCGCATCCCAGCCCCAGCCACAACCCGTCAGCATGGGAAAGGAGCAGGGCACAGAGAGTGAGCATTGCCCGTTCTGTCCCTGGGCACAAAGGCAGTCCCTCAGGGCTAGAGTTAACCTGTGAATCTGATGCAAGCCTCACAGGTCTGGAAAACAAGCTCCCCATTGTGCCTCTGCAGGGTTCCCAGCCGGCTACAAGTCTGTCCCAGCACCTGGCCAGGAACCCGGTGAAGACTGAGACAGGTGATTCCCCGGGTGGGGTGACCTTCAGGGTTTGCACACCTGGTGTTGGTGCTGGCTGGCTGCCCGTGGGAGGCGCCACTGTGGGGGGGTGGAACCTCGGAGAAGTGGGCCAACAGAAACTCACGTTCACAGAGACAACCCTTAGTCTTCCACTGAGTTCTAGGTTTCCCGCTGATTCCTAAAGACAGATGCAGGCCCTATTGCCTCACTCTCTTGGGTCTCCTGTCTTATCTCAGCCCCCCATGGAAAGAACACAGCTTCCCAAGATCATCTCAGCTCATGTGGCAATTGTCAGGAGAGAAGAAGCAGTTTGTCTCTCTGGGGCAGAATTCTCAAAATACAAAATGATGCTCATGACGGTATCGATAAGCATCGGACAGGCACGCCTCACCCCATAGGGAGAGAGTCCTGAGCTCAGAACTAGAGGGTGCCCCACCCCCCACATACACACACACGTGGCAGCAAGACCGGGCCTCTCTGTCCCCAAAACATGTCAGCAACGAGCAGGCCAGGCAGTGAAGGGCAACCAGCAGGACATGGGTCCGGAGAGGCTAACTCACGAATAAAGTAAAGGAAGTGAAACTGGACAGTCCCACTCAACGGGAAAAGAGGACAGAGCCATGTCGATGAAGACAGTAAGTGCCCACATGCCTAAATAACCTCCCCCCGAGAAAAGGCTCACACTGATGCAGCTGAATGAAAGCAAATCATGGGGACAGGAAACACTCTCATGCATTTGACAGAAAAGGCTGCTGGTAAAATCTGTCAGACCACCCCCTTACCTCTCCAAATATCAAATCCCATGGAAACATAAAATAATGGATAGAGTTACAACACACCAAATAATCCCAAACGTTCTTGATGGGCAAAGAGCCACCTCTAAGATAACGGTGCGTCTCACGCCTGTGTACGAGCGTTTGTGCAGCCCGGGTGAAGACCAGGGCTCCGCGCTGGCTGTCCCGCCCATCCGCGAGTGACTTCCCCAGACGCAAACGACGAACCTGAGACCAAAATCACATTCACGGCAGCTAACACAGAGCAATTACTCTGCGCCAGAAATAACCAAGTCCACCTACCGCACCTCCTTGACCTACACGACAATCTTGTCAGGCTGGTATTATTATTCCCATTTCACAGATGAGAGAACTGAGGCGCCCCAGGTAGTAACAAGGTCACACGGGAAATGGTGGAGTCAAGATCTGAAAACAAGGGTCCTCTTGCAGCAGGCTGCGTAGCTCCTATTGCCCAACCCTCCCACAAGGAACTGGAAACTAGAAAAAAATTAGACAATAACTATGCAAACACACCAGATAATGATCAAAGGCAGGCAGACATTGAAGGGAGTTAGCACCTGGAAGAAAGGACTAGAACTGGGTGATTTCCCTGTTTTTACAGCTTTTAGTCACACAGAATAATGAAGAAACTCAAATGGAGAAGTATCACTGAGGGAAAGGACCAGAACACAGAATTTGGGGCAAAGACAGGATCTAAAAGTAGGAGAAAAACCTGGAGAGAACCGCAGGGGGGAAGCCCTAATTCTGCCTAAACCTCTAGAAGGTCCCTGGATCCCAGGTGCCCTGGGTATATTACAAGCAGCCCGATTATGGATCAGATGCTGAACTAAGACTGTAGCCGTAGCTCACCAGAGCAAAGTCAGAGTCTGCAGTCTGAATTCAACCATGTTAGCTGCCCCCTGGAAATTCCTTAATACGAATACTCTTTGAAAGAAAATAAGAATTTGGGTTCCCTATGCTGTATCATTCCCAGGGCACAATCTAAAATCATCAAAAGGACCTGTGCGTAAGAGAAAAGAGAATCAACAGAGACTGACCCCAATGTGAGCCAGAGGTTAGAATTTTCTGACAGAAATTTTAAAGATTTTATTTAGTTATTTAGTGATTGCTACATGCAACGTGGAGCTCGAACCCACAACCCTGAGATCAAGAGTCACATGCTCCACTGACTGAGCCTGCCCGGCGCCCCTATCTGACAAGGATTTTAAAGCATCTAATATAACTATGCTTGTGTATGTCCCGAAAAAATATGCTTAAAAAATGAAAAGATAGGAAATGTCATCAAAAATCAAACTATGAAAAAGAATCAAGCAGAGATTCTGTGACAGCACTGTTGGACACGATTTTCTGCAATGGGGGAAGTGTTTTATGTCTTTGTTGCCCAACAGAGGGCCACAAGCCACATGTAACAACTGAGGCTTGCCATATGGTTAGTGCAGCAGAAGAACTGAATTTTACACTGTATTCAACTGCATTTAACGTAGACATAAATAACCGTATGTTGCAAATGGCTACTGTAATTAGACAGAGGTGCTCCAGAACTGAAAAGTACCACATCTGAAAGTAAACAAATGTAGTGAATTCGTTTAACAGCAGATCAAAGATGACAAAGAAAATGTTGATGAACTCACATGCAGATAAATAGAAATGACACAGTCCAGAGTACAGAGAAAAAAAATCCGACAACTGTAGCAAACAGAATAGAAGGAGAGAGTTAATGGGCATATATAGTCCCAAGGCTCTTATGTGTTAGGGGCCACAGTACAACAGCAACTCTACAGACACTGTGGATACTTAGGACTGCATATTATAATACTTGGGAACAACCGCTAAAAACTTAATAATTTAAAGAAATATAGTTAAAAAGCCAATAAGTAATTAAAATAGCATTCTTTTTAAAATCCATTAAATAGGGCACCTGGGTGGCTCAGGTTACGCGACTGCCTTTGGCTCAGGTCATGGTCCTGGAGTCCCAGGATCAAGTCCCTCATCAGGCTCCCTGCTTAATGGGGAGTCTGCTTCTCACTCTGACCTTACCCCTTCTCTTGTACTCTCTCTCTCTCATTCTCTCTCTGACTCAAATAAGTAAATAAAATCTTTAAAAATATATAAAAAATAATAAAAAAGAAAAAAAATCCATAAATAAAAGACATGAAAGGAGAAATGGCGAACAAAAAAACAGTGCATAAATAGAAAGTAAAACAAAAGTGAAAATAAAATAGCATACAATAGCAAAATGGTAGACTGAAATCCAGCTATATCAATAAGTACATCAAATACTAATGGATAAAACATTTCAACAAAAAGAGATTGTCAGAATGGTTAAAAAAGACAAAAACCCAGCTATATGCCATTTATAGAAGATTACATTAAAAATGAAGATTAGAAATCAGGCAACTGGGGCCTGGGTAGCTGAGCTGGTTAAGCATCTGCCTTCAGCTCAGGTTGTGATCCCAGGGTCCCAGAATCCAGCCCCGTATCAGACTCCTTGCTCATCAGGGAGTCTTCTTCTCCCTTGCCTTTCCCCACAACCCTCATGCACTCTCTCTCTAAAATAAATTAAAAAATAAATATCTTTAAAAATAGAAATCAGGCAATCTGTCTCCTATTTTTCACTATTTAGACCATCCATAATCTACGAAGTAACTTCCATCACCAAAATCCAATGACTCTACACGTGTATGTGTTGATACACACCAGATACACATATATATAATGTATAAATACCTCTTACACTCAACATACAGTTACGGTTCACAATACATTCATCAAACGTATGTGTCCAAACCCAGCCAAAATGGTGGAGGGAACCATTTACCAAGTTAATACAACCATCATTGCAGATTCCATTTCTCCCTCACTGTTCTGTCACTTTGGGGCGATTGTGTCCAATCACTTCACTCATTCTTAAAGAATGACTTAAACCTATGGTCTCAGCAACAGATTTGTCCCAGAAATGCTTGAATGTTAATCTCCACAGAAGGGACAGCCGTGACCACCTTTCCATACAACCTGGTGAAGAGAACAGGCAGCACCTCCACGGCTTTGCCCCACAGACAAAGCAGCTGTGACATTGTGAAGGGAGTTCTGGAAAGCCTGAGCCTGATTCCCAACTACACCACTTAGAAAGAACCCATGTGGCATGGGGAGTGCTGCTCAGCCTCTGTGAGCCTCAGCTTCCTCATCTTGAATGAGACTGGGATGATGATGGCATGACACAGTGCCTGTTATCATAGACTCTCCAGGCTTCTCTTGGTCAGGTTCTCAATGTTCACTGCCAGTAGTTTTCATGGTAGCTTCAAGGTAAGCATCAGAAGAGTTGAGGGAAACTGTGATTTTAAAAAGAAAATACAAATGAAGACTTCAAATTCCCTCCTAAGAGCAAAAATACTTATTGGGGTGTCTGGGTGACAGAAGTTGGTTAAGTGTCCAACTCTTGGTTTCGGCCCAGGTCATCATCTCAGGGTCATGAGATCGAGCCCCACATCAGGCTCCACGCCAAGCATGGAGTCTGCTTGAGATTCTCTCTCCCTCTCCCTCTGCCCCTCCCCCCTGCTCACGCTCTCTAAGATAAATAAATAAATCTTTTTTCAAAAGGCTAAAGTAGTCACGATCTATGCATAAGTGAATTCATATTACAGATAAACATGAAAACAGGAGTGTATGCCCACTCAGCAAATTGCTATGAGCAAATTATTTAATGAGGGTCCATTCTGCTGCCTTGCTTATAAAGGACGATCAATAACTTCATACGTGTCATCATTATTGGTACCTTCTGAAAGAGACTAAGCCTCTGTTAAATATAACATGAGACCTAGAAAGTTCACACACTTGTGAAACTCAAGCGCCTTATTTCCTCCTGATAGCTGTAATCAAGACAGGAGATCTCCATTCAACCTCCAGTCGCCAACAAAAGATCACAATTGTTGGCAAAGAAGAGTAAACATAAGCCTACTTAACAAATTTGCTAATTATCTTTCAGTTTAGGATTATGTAGCAAATAAATAGTGAATGCCTGCAGCTTACCTTTATCAGTCCATTCATACAAACCAACAATGGGAAGTAAGATTTTATCTGTTTGAGAGCCCCGTTCTCAAACCAAGTATTTCTGGTTCGTGATTTTTCTTTCTTGTATCTGATGTGTGTTTTTACTTTCAAGGCAATCTGTCTGCCTTTATGTCCTTTTAAAATATTAGGTACATCCACTGAGAATTCTTAGAAAAGTAATGCTGAGGTTTAAAAGTAATGAAAGAAACAAACCACTGGTATGAGAATAAAATTGCCCATATGGGCATAGTAATCTACAATTGGCTCGCAGTGCTGAACATTAGTGGGTAAATTAGTAGTATAATTATTAGTGTAATTAGCTGCCATCTACCGAGGATCTTTACTAGATGCTGGATAAACGCACATAATCTTTAGTCCCCTATAACGTATGTAAAGAGATATTTTCTGCCTTTTAAAAATAAGGAGGCAGATTCCTCAGAGGTCAGTCTGCCAAGTAACAGAGCTGAGATTTGAATCCTTATCCAGGGGCGGGGTTGGGTTTGGGGGGTAATCCGACTTTCTGCCATCCATTCCCATATCCTCCTTTCTTCCACATCACTAGCTCTTCCCCATTTGGGGATGACAGGCAGCTTCTAGAATCTGACAAACTCTACAGACCCAGAAAATTGCACGCGCATGCACGCACACACACTCACACCCATACACACTTAATTCTGAGAAAATAATTCAAGGGACTCATGGACTCATGGACTCCTTGAAGCAAAACGCAGGTTTGGAACCTCCAGATCAAGTTTGTAAGTATCAACACTGGGGGGTTCTTCACCCACCCGTCTCCTTTGCCCTTGGCCCTACTTTCTGGCTTCTCTGAACGTGTTTAAGGAATAAAATAAGGCTCAGAAGCAGATATATTATCTCACCCACATCCAAGAAAACTCTTGCTTCCTCTATGGCCCCCACTGCCCCTTCTCCCCTCATGTCTTCTCCAATTCAGGAGAAGTGAAGTACTCAGCTCAGGGGAATACCCTGGAATCACCTCCCGTCTGCTCTTCTGTTTTATCACCGGGTGAGGCAGCTTTATCAGTGATTCCCTCACCCCAGGCTTTCCACTGTAAGCACCGGGTACTTATTGTGTTCCAGGCATTGGACTAGCATACAAAACGGTTCCAGGCTCTATTCTCATAAGGTTTGCACGCTAATGGGGGCAACAACATTTTGGCATAATAAAAAAGTAAATTACAGCATCTGCTAGAAGGTGGCTAGTGGTTGGAAAAAGGGAAAATACAGACATATAATGGGATAGTGGTGCTTGTATGGGTGGGCTGTGACATTAAATAGATGGTATTTAAGTAGGAAGAAAAGTCAGACTTGTGGATATCAGCAGCAGGGGAGGGGGAATGTATTTTTTTTCTTTACTGTCTTCCTTCCCCTCTAGAATGTCAGCACCATGAAGTTAGGGATTCTCTCTTTGCTATTGTTCACGGTTCTCTCCCAAGTGCCTGTAACAAGGTCTAGGGTGCTCTAGGTCCTCGACAAATACACCCGAAGAGGTAAATAAGTGAAAAAAGTAAAATTTACCTTTCAGGCTGGCCGAAATGGACAGCTAGGACAACAGTTCTAAATCTTTTCCTAACTACAACAATATTCTTAACTAAATGATAAATTCAGAGCAGAGAGGCAACAAATTGACTTAAGACAGATGTACCTCTTAGAAGGGAAAAACGAAAACTATATGGGAAAAGTGATAATAACCTAAACTCCAGCTTTAGAACAACCAAATAAGGAATGGGATTTTAAAAAACAAAAAGACAACAAAAAACAAGGAGATCCTCTACCAAATTGGGTGGCTCAGTCTGTTAAGTGTCTGCCTTTGGCTCAGGCCATGATCCCAGGGTCCTAGGATTGAGTCCTGCATTGGGCTCCTGCTCGGGGGGGAGCCTGCTTCTCCCTCTGCCTGCTGCTCTGCCCCTGCTCAAGCACCCTTGCTTTCTCTCTCTTTCTCTCTGACATAAAAAATAAATAAATAAAATCTTTTTTTTTTAAGATTGTATTTATTTGACAGAGAGAAACACAGCCAGAGAGAGAACACAAGCAGGGGGAGTGAGAGAGGGAGAAGCAGGCTTCCCGCCGAGCAGGGAGCCCGAAGTGGGACTCGATCCCCGGTCTCTGGGATCACGACCTGAGCTGAAGGCAGTCGCTCAACCAACTGAGCCACCCAGGCACCACCTAAAATCTTTAAAAATAAACAAATGCCAAGTGATTCTTCAGTTAGGCTGTCAGTGAGGTGCACAGGCAATTAAGACAGATGCCATCGGCCTGGGAAGTGCCAGCCCCTCACCCCCACACTATACTCCCCATTACAGAGCCACAAAGCCACAACTCTCGCCGTGCACTGATGCTCGTAGATTTGAGGATTTTATGGCTATCAGCCCAATATTTACCCCATGACGCTGATGAGTCTGAGGATCCGGGCTGGGTCTCCATGGAAACTAACAAGTGCTGACTCAGTTCTCCGGCCACAGGTAACACCTCCGACTTTGTTTAGTGATACCACAAGTGTGTATCCCCAGTTATACAAGGGGACAGATTATGTCCATGTGTGTGTGCACATGCACACGCTTGTTACTGGTCTCCCCTCAAAGGGCACATGCTTCATGTTCAAGAAGGCTCAAAGTGACCACCGAGAACCGAATGATGCCCTTATGCACAATTAGGATATCAAACCACAGCCCTAATGCCTATCTCTCCATCAGCTCCTCCTGAAAATACTACCCAACTCTAAGGAAGAATAAGTACCATTCGGACCAAGGCCCACAGCCAAGACATACTGTCCCTCCATCTTGCCCCCAGAAGTCGGCTCAATCTGGTAAAAAGTCAGGAATGTGAGCCGCCTGGGCGCCACGGCACGTGACTTTCCTGATGGTGGATCTTCCCCTATTACAGGTAATGTGAGTTTCAGAACCTTCCTTCCTCTCTGATTAACTAGTGATATCAGGGCAAAGCTGAACCACTTTGTCGTAAAAGTCCGACCCCTGCAATACCGTACATCATTAAATTTTTAAGGGAGCTCATTGGGAAAGTCCTTTCATCCTTTAATAATTGAGTTGAGGGAAAGGAGCCAGTGAGGAAGAGCATTTACCTGAGCTGATATTAACTAGGTGTGGCTACTAATGGCTTTCCAACGATCCCACCGTGTCCATGTTGCCACTTAAAAGCATGCAGTCCATTTGGCCCTTGCCCTTCGACTGTCAACAGGGAAACTGGAAAATAATACATCATGAAGTACCAAAATGTGTCTCACAGCTCCTCACACAGCCTTCCCTTCTAGCATTGTGGAGCTCAGTCAAAACAGACTGATGTGATGGACAGAAAGATTCATTCCATGAATCAGTTGGGTGTCTGTGATATCAAATTACCGGTCACTGATTTTTTTTTTTTCCCACTGAATTTGCTGGCCACAGAGACAAAGCCATTGAAAAATACTCAGTTCCCTTGGTAGTACCAATTTTACCCTAATCCCCTTCTATGTGAAGAGGTCTGGCCCCTTACGACACTTACCACTTCCCACCTCGAGGGACATATGGATATGATGGCCCAACACCCAAGGAAAGAGCCACAGCATCCCTACACTGCTCTCCCGCTCCGTGTCATAAACATTCTCGCTCCCTCACTGCACACATCAGACAGTTTAACATCATGCCCCACACCTCCGAGAACTCAAAGGAAAGGCACAGAGGCAAACCCCATAAACTCAAAGAGATTATGGGATCTGTCCAGGCCCGCCCAGCCAAAGCATAGACAAAGGCAGGATTACGGGTCTAGGCTTCTAGAAAAACCCACTGCTGTCTTCCAGGTCACTCCAGTCTCCAGTCTGAGAAAGTTCAACCAAACATGTGAATGAGCCCACAAACAGCGATAGCCAGGCGGAGGGAGACCAGGCCACCATGGCCGACAGGAGGGCTGCGTCCCCGTCCTGGACGCCCTTCTCTTCAGGTTTCTCCTGAGTAACCCGGGAAACAAAAGCCCTTCAACTGCCAGGCATGCGGACGGTCTAGTTGCACCACTGACCAGCTCTGGGCCTGGGGTGGCTGGCACACCGGCCCCGGGGAATTAGATGCACCATCTACACCCTGGACCACGCCGGAACCAACGGAACGCTGACTGATGAAGAGTGGAGACAGGAAGGTGACAGACGGCGAGGATCACACTAGGGTAACTAGTGTCTGAAGAAGAAGGACAGAGCTTCACTCTGCGGGCCCCCTCAGGCCCATGACCCAGGGTGACCTGGGAAAGAAGCAAGGTGGGAAACTGCCATGACTACCCGAGACTCACCCTCTGTTGGCACAAAAGAACAAAGGGAATAAAGGGATGGGAGAGAGAGAGCAGGGCCAGACCCTGGGCCCTAGATGGGTCCCTGACCCTTCCCCAGGCTTCCCCTCTGGATACCCCTCACTCTCCTGGATCCTCATCCTCCTTCCTTTCCTGGTGAAACTCATCTGAGCCATCAAGAAGGCTCAAGATAGCCCATCCTGTGCCATCTTCCCTTCATTCTCGCTCCAGCACGGGTCCTGCTGTGTCCTCTTCCTTCTGATCTTTCTTCCGCTATCCACCTCCTCGGAAGAACCGGTCCTATCACTCCCTCTGCTACTTCAACTACGTTTTTGTCTAAACCTGTTAAAATGCCGTCCCGTCCCCTCTATGCCTCTGATGAAACTACTCTTGAGGGACGCCTGGGTGGCTCAGTCCATTAAACATCTGCCTTCAGCTCCAGTCATGATCCTGGAGTCTCAGGATCAAGTCCCGCATCAGCCTCATTGCTCAGC
>PITA01018319.1:0-40462 GCA_004023965.1 Spilogale gracilis
GAGCTAACAGTCCTAATGAGCGGTGAGCTAACAGTCCTAATGAGGTAATGAGCTAACAGACTATAACAGGATGATGATCAAAATGCCTGGGCATCAGTTGTCCTTGATCACAGTTCGTGGTTTGGAGGACTGTCCTGAGAAAGAGCCCAGTTCTTCTGACCTCACGCGAGGGTTATCAAAATACATTGGAATTTCAGTTAAAAAGGCAAAAATTTGAGTGTAAGTATCTCCCAAATATTGGATGGGCTATACTTATATTGAATAATCATTCATTGTTTATCAGAAATTCCGGCCTAACTGGGCGTCCTGTACTTTTGCTTGTGGGACCTTGGAAGGCCACCTGAGAGGAAGGAAAGGGCCCCCCAGCCAAGGCCTGAGCCCGAGAGCACCCACCGGCTACTGCACGGGGTCCCAGGTACAGGCGCTTCCACTGGCCAGGCGCCCCAGTCGATCCCAGAGGGGCCGCTCACGCTTCCGCCCCGCTCAGGCAGCACTAGCCGCGCCCCGAGCGGCCCAGCCCCACGCGCCGGCCCCGCCGCCCCTCCCTGACCAGAGGGCGCCACCCCAAACGGGGCAGGACGGCCCCGGCGGTTGGGCTGTTTGGCATCCTGCCGTTCCGTCCCGCGGAAGCCAGGAACTCGCTCGCCATGTCGGCTGCGGAGGCGGGGGGTGTTTTCCGTCGAGCTAGGGGCAGGACCCTAGACGCGTTTCCCTCAGGTACTGCCGGCCTTTCGCCCGGGGAGGGGATGACTTCAAGGCTGCGGAACCTTCCGTCGGGGAGAACCGTCGGTCTGGGGGCGCGCGCCTCCAGCCGGACCGCTTCGGGGGCTGCACCCGAGTGCGGGGAAGGTGGGGCGGGCTGGGGACCGCAATAGGGGCCTCCCCGCCGGGGCTTAGGGATTCGAGGGGCGCTGTTGAGAGCCGGGTGTTCTTGCGGTGGGGCCACGCGGGTCTTGACCTAACTTCCCAGACAGAGGAGAAGATCGAGTAAGGCAGCAAAGCGTGTTTCAGTGGAGCCTGGGCTGTGCAGTTAGACTTGATTTCAGCCCTGCCTTGGACACGTTGCTCAGCGGGGCTCGGCCTCAGTTTCCCCACCTGCACACCGGCAATAACACCCGTGATCTTGTGTGTGGCGCTCGCAGGCGCTCGGTGCATGTGAGATACGGCTGTTTTTATGGTGGTGGCTTCCCAGGCCCGCTTATTTCCAGCACTAGGGGTCATCCACCAGAATGGGCCCCGTGCCCATCGGGACAGCAGGGTGGGAGGGCAGGCCAGGGACGGGTCGGAGTGAAGGGCTTGGGTTTGGATTTGGATTTAGTCCGCCTGCCTCGTTTTAAAAATATTGCGGCGTTTTTTTGGTTTTGTTTTTTTAAATGCCTCCGGGGGAAGCGTGAACAGCTTAAAAGGATTTTTCTAACCCAGTGCCCGGCGCAGGCTAGGTGCTAAATGAATGTTAGCCCTGGAGCCCTAAGTCAAGAGGGAGGAAATTCCTGGGTTTTGGGTCCTCTCCAGCTTTTTGCTGCTGCATGGAGTCAAGATTCGCTCCCAGGAACTCAGTAGTTTTGTAAGCTCCAGGGACATCACCCCAGATGTCCTATAAACTGGCTCTTGCTCCCCTTTCTTGCTTCCTGCTTGTCATCCTGTCCTTTGCCCAGTTCTCCTAATGCACCGATTTTCTGGAAGGCCTTTCTTTTCCTCTGCTCCTATAGCTAATTGCCCGGCTGGCAGGGCCTGGCCCTTTCTTGACCTTCTAACCTTGGTTAAAGTTCGGTCCCTTCCCTAGTCCGATTTTTCCCTGGCTAGCCTAATTCAAAAAGTAGGTTCCTCAGCAAGGTCTCTGTCCTAAAACTTTGCTCTTTTCTCTCTCTGCAGCTCTGGTGGGCTCTGGCGGATTTTGGAAAATACAGTCTGCAGTAGTGCCCATTTTCTAAAATTTTTAATAGGATTTTCCCCCCAACATAAGGTTTCTGAGCTTTATCTGTATTGATAGAAGTAGCTCTAGTTTAGTCTTTCCTCCTGGGCGGTATTGTGTTGTATATATTTTGTTGCTGGGTATGCAGAGTACCTTCCCTGAGGAAAGGGAGTGAGTGTTATCTGATGGTGAAGGATGATTGTGAATTAAGGAGGCCTTGAGAGGAGGAAAGAGCCTTGTGGACCGTGGGTGGAACCGTGTAAAAGTCTACAGCTAGGCGGTTGGGAAAGGGAAGAATGGGGGTTATGATATTCTGTGAGAATAGAGGATAGTGGGGGGGGGTGGTAATTGAGTTTTGTCTCTACCTAAGAGCATCAAAGAGTTTTAAGGTGCATGTGTGACACTGATGAGATTTCCATTTTGGAAGGTGTAAGGTTTTTCCTTGCGAATAGAATGGAGCCCGCAAAGGCAAACAGGGTCCAAAGAGTGAACTTTATTGCAAGCACCCTTGGGCGAGGTTCCAGGACTCCGGAGAGAGAGTCTGGGAAGTCGCGCTTGGGTTGGGGAGTAGTGTAGGGCTTTTTAAACCTTATCTTCCGGGTCTGGATTCAGGTGGGTATTTTCCCCATATTAGGCTAGGTAACATCGTGTCCCCAGGTGGTTGGTTGAGGGTGGGGAAGGTCCAGACGAAGATGGGTGGTCCCTGGCTGGAAAGTCAGGTCTGGGAAATTTCAATCCCCCCCCCCCCCACTAGGTTTCAGTTTACTAGAGATGACATGGTGGCCACCGCTGCTTTGGCGGGAAGATCAGCTATCTTGGGTGCCCGTCTCTCAGCCAGCCCAACAGAAGGAATGGTCTGGCTGCGGCAGTGACAGCAAAAGCATTTCTACATCTGAGGAACTTGGGGTGCAATCTGATTGCAAGCTGGAGCCCAAGAACTTGTGTTGAAGCAACATTTCCATAGCCCCATGTCCTTCACTTTGGGTGTATTTATTCGTGGTAGCTGGAGGTGCCTGTGGGTGTGGGGAGGCTTCTGATGGAGATTATGGGAGGGATATGGAGGTGGGAAAACTTCTTAAACCCCTGGAGTTGCCAGGCGGTCCAGAGAATAAGAGTCACCTGGATAAGAACAGGGAGGTGGGGAGAGAGTTTGAGAAGACACAAGGACAGGACGCTTACCCTGATGAGATAGGAAGAGGGAAGATGACCCACGCCGGGTCTCTTTTCTGGGCTGAGCATCTCGGGCAGGAATGTGAAGTGTGGGCCGTTTAGTGCAGGCTCTTAGAGGCCCCACCTTGGTGGGCCAGGCTTAGAAGACCTAGTCTGGCGGGTCGTGTCCCTGCGTGCTGAAGCCCCGGTCCACTGCCAAGGTGCCTCCATTGCCCTTACCTAGTTTTTGTCAAGGGTTCCTCTCCTGTGGGCATTGCTGGCACGTTTGAGAGCTGCTGGTAGAGGGTCCACTGCCAGGCCCAGCCCTCTGGGAAGGTGAAGTCACTGGAGCTGGGAGGGAGGCTCTAGAGTCCCGCCTGGGAGAGAAAGGGAAGCCACTGGCTTCTTCCGGTCTCTTGCTGAAATACACACTGCCTGCTACAGGTTTGGTTAAGTCAAGCAACACTACCCACAATCACAGCCCTGAGAACCCTCAGAGGCTCGCTCCTCGAAGCCCGCTCCTAAAGTAGGGATAGTTGTTCCTTGAGCGAGGCGTGGCGGGTGGAGGGAAGAATGTCAGCTTAGTCTGTTCAGGCTGACTTAAGCGAGCACCACACACTAGGTGGCTTATGAACAACAGATGCTTCTCACAGCTCTGGAGGCTGGCTGTCCAAGATCTAGGCGCCTGCAGAAGGCGTGTGCGGTGCAGACCTTCCTGGTTCACAGACGGCCACCTTCTTGCTGTGCCCTCCCGTGGTGGGAGCAGGGAGTAAGCACTCTGCGGTCTCTTTAAAAGGCATTAATTAATCTAATTACTAAGCTCTCCTGGCATCACCATCTCCGTGTAGCATCACATTGGGGTTTAGGTTTCAACATAAGAATTTGGGGGGCACACAAACATCCAGTGAGTGGTAAGCACTCTGAGACCCTTTGCCCCCTTGGTGATCTACAGCAGTGGCAGGACTGCATGCACTTCTTCAGAATCTCCGTGAAGCTTCGCTTTGGTCTTCCATTCCCTGTTAACATCATCCGCGAGGCTCTGTCAACAGATGTTTTTCCAGAATAAATTGTACTTTTCTCATTTGAGAAGGTTCACATTCCTCAGGCCTGTTCAGATATTTTAATTAGGCAAATTGATAATTATATTTTCTTGATGTGTACCCTAATCAGGACTCCTTTCTCCTAGCAAATAATTGTTTTTCTAAAAAGTTTATAATGTCTGTTTTGAAGACATTCTAAAAAAAGAGAAATATCAAGGTAAAATAAGATTCAAACATTACCTGCATTTATTTGTTTTCAGATCCTAAACTGTTCTTTTTTCCAGTTTCATTTGCCACCAGAATATTTTCCTCCTTAAAGAATAGGGCTCTTTGGTGGTTTTCTTAAAAAGATGATTTCCCCGGACATTTTAAATCTGTGCAGCTGCTTTCAGAGAATTCAGAGGTTTTACCAAACCAGAATATTTCTTGGTCCTCTCTGGAAACCCTCTCACATGGCAGAAAATAAAAGGAGTAATAAATAAACAAACAAACAAACAAATAAATAAATAAAATAACTTGCCTTATCTCTTCCAGGTCTAACCTAAGAACTCTTCTAGAAATAGTAGACCTGGAATGTGTATCCAGGTCTGAATAGGGCTGAAAATATAGTTTGAATTCTAACAGATCAATGAAGGAAATAAAAATATTTCTTTAAATGCTTTTAATTATCCCGTACATTTAGGCCAATCCAGTTATCTCCTATTTGAGAAAGGCTTCTCTGACTAAAACAAGAATTTTGATTATTTTTCCCTGTCTCATTATCATCATCATTAGTCAAAATTAGTATGTAAAATGTTCCTGTCATAACATTTCTAAGAGACAAATGAATTTTTATTTTTGAGCGCCTTTTTTTGCCTTTCTGTATTTTATACCTTTATTGAGGTACCATGACAGTCACTCATTTTAAGTTTGCAGTTCAGTGATTTTTAATGAAATGCAGAGATGTACAGTATCAAGATTTTAGAACCTTTCTATCACCCTCCCACCCCCCCAAAAGAAACTTTGTGCCCATTTGCAGTCTGTTCTGTTTCCACTCCCTATACAGGCAGCTACTAACTTACTCCATAGCTTTGCCTTTTCTGGACATTTCATATAAACGGAATCATGTAATCTGTCTTGTGACTGGCTTTTTTCCCTTAGCATCATCTTTTAAAGATTCTCTCCTGTTGTAGCAGATAGCCGCACTCTGTTCCTTCTTACTGAATGGTATTCCATTTTCCGGAAACAACATCTTATTTATCCATTCACCCATTGATAAACATTTGGATGTTAGCAGATGGTCCCCAATTTGGACACTGGCTGTTAAGAATAAAGCTGATCGGGGCGCCTGGGTGGCTCAGTCGTTAAGCGACTGCCTTCAGCTCAGGTCATGGTCCTGGAGTCCCCGGATCGAGCCCCACATCAGGCTTCCCGCTTCTCCCTCTCCCGCTCGCCCCTGCTTGTTGTGTTCCCTCACTAGCTGTGTTTCTCCCTGTCAAAGAAATAAATAAAATCTTAAAAAAAAATATAAAGCTGATACGGACATCCTCATACAGATCTTTGTGGACATATGTTTCATTTCTCTTGGGTAGCTACCTAAGATTGGAATTGCTGGGTCATATAAGTAACTACGTTTGACATTTTGAGGAGCTTCCGGACTGTTTTCCAGAGCAGCTGCACCATTGAACCACCACTCAGGTACTTGGATCCATGTTTCTCTGTATTCCCGCCAGCACTTACCACTTGTCATCATCTGTCTTTTTGATTATAACCAACCATATGGGTGTGAATTAGTATCTCATTGTGGTATTGATTTGCATTTTTTAAAAACATTTTATTTATTTATTTGACAGAGAGAGAGATCACAAATAGGCAGAGAGAGAGGAGAAAGCTGGCTCCCCGCCGAGTAAAGAGCCCGACGCGGGCCTCGATCCCAGGACCCTGAGATCATGACCCGAGCTGAAGGCAGAGGCTTTAACCCACTGAGCCACCCGCGCGCCCTGATTTGCATTTTCTTAAAGGCTAATGAAGTTGAACATCTTTCCATGTGCTGACTGGCCCGTTGTATATCTTTGAAAAAATATCTTTTCAGCTCCTTTGCCCCATTTTTAATTGGGTTGTGTTTTTATTGAGTTGTTAGCATTCTTTATATATACTGGATACAGATCCCTTATCACATCCATGGTTTGCAAATATTTTCTCCCATTCTGTGGCTTCTCCTCTCCCTTGCTTGATAATAGCCTGCAGCTCTAGAATTTTTGATTTTGATGAAGTCCAAATTACCACGTTTTTCTTTTATCACTTGTACTTTTGAGATCCTAAGAAATCTTTGCCTAACCACAAATCATGAAGATTGACCTCTGTGTTCTAAGAGTATACTAGTTTAATCTCAGACATTTAGGTCTAGGTCCATATTGAATTAATTTTTTTTAAAGATTTTTTATTTATTTGACAGAGAGAAACACAGCCAGGAGGGAACACAAGCAGGGGGAGTGAGAGAGGGAGAAGCAGGCCTCCTGCCGAGGAGGAGGCTCGATCCCGGGTCTCCGGGATCATGACCTGAGCCGAAGGCGGTTGCTCAACCAACTGAGCCACCCAGGCACCCCTGAATTAATTTTTATGTATGTTGTGAGATAAGGGTCTAATTATTAGGAAAAAAATTTTTTTCACTATAGTAGAAGCCTAGTAGTTGGTCAATGAATAAAAAACAATTAGCCAAAGAAGAGAATTTAAAAAAATTGCACATTCTTTGAACATTTCCTTTTAATGTAAAGGATAAATGTACACTCATTTACCATTCTTTTGAGGTCGGGCCAAGGACTTGTCTTGGAATATTGGGTTTACAGATGGGCCTGCCATGGATCCTTTCTTGCATAAACAACACCCATAATGAATCTTTTCCAGTTTGGGTTTTTTCCAATGGAGTAGTCGGTTAAAAATCACTTAGAAAGCGCTCCGAGTAAAGAATTCTAGGTTTATACTTGTTTTTCCCTCTAATCTTTTATGCTTATCTCCACAACACCTAATTCAATAGTACTTTATTTTCACCAGCTTGCCTTTTATTGAGTGTTCCCGAAGTGTCTGTCTTAGTTTTATTTGAAGCAGCCCTTTTTACAATTCATATTTCTCCAGTTTACATGTTTAATTGACTGATTTAAAAATAAGCGCTAGCGTGCACAGGTTCAAGGACAGTTCCTGATGGATGCACAGAATAAACCCTTGAGGGACCTTGGGTGACGATCCGTGCCTTTGCAGAGGGCATGGAGAATGTTGGTAAACCTGGAGGTTTGTTAAGAGAGTGTCTCTTTTACAGAGAGGACGAACTGGCAGCTTTTTGTATTGGTGAAGCATAGGATTTTTCACTTTGCCAAGCCCTCCCGATTATTTGGAGGCGATCGCATGGGGCCGTGGCACCTGGAGCCTCCAGGAGTGCGAGAACTACGATCAGCCACTCTCCGGACTAGGTCTGATATTTAGCCAGGCAATCAAGAAATATTTTTTTTGAGTGAAAGAATGCCCAAAGTCTCCCAAGTACCCTTGTTTGGAAGAAAAAGGAAAAAAAAAAAAGAAAAACCTAGTCACGCCCATGCTGGAGGTCCTTCCTCATTTGTAAAATGAAGGCAGAGTGTTGGCTTGAGCCGTCAGAGATGCAGCCGTGCTTTGACTGATTTCACTCAGCCTAATCTCCTCCAGTTTCATCCATGTTGATGCAGGTATTAGATGTTCTTCCTTTCTGATGGCTGAGTAATATGCCGTTGTGTACCACATCTTTATCCATTCATGTGTTGAAAGGCATCTCAGCTCCTTCCACAGTTTGGTTATCATGGACATTGCTGCTATGAACATTGGGGTGCATGTACCTCTTCTTTCACTACATCTGTACCTTTGGGGTAAATAAAATGGAACATTAGCCATCAGAAAGGATGAATACCCAACTTTTGCATCAACATGGATGGGACTGGAGGAGACTATGTTAAGTGAAATAAATTAAGCAGTGAAGCCAGTTATCATATGGTTTTACTTATTTGTGGAACATAAAGAATAGCATGGAGGACATTAGGAGAAGGAGGGGAAAGGAAGGAGGAGGGGAAGGAAGGAAGAGGGAGACAAACCATGAGAGACTATAGACTCCCAAGAAACAAACAGGGTTTTAGAGGGGACAGGGTTAGGGAGATGGATGAGTCCAGTGATGGATATGAAGGAGGGCATGTACTGCATGGAACATGGTGTTACATGCAAACAATGGATCATGGAACACTACCTCAAAAACTAATGATGTGTACTGCAAGGTGACTAACATAATAAAAAAAAAAATCACACATACCACGAAAAGATGTAGCCATGATGATGATGGTGGCTTCATTTACACGAGGGCGCCGAGACCCTTGGGTGAATTCACCTCCCACCTAAACTAGGAGGTGGGAGGGCCAAGAAGGGTGCACAGCTCTTCTGGCTCCTGGCCCTTGGGCCTCGCCTCCAGAACATACCAGAATAAGTCAGAACTCTTCATCTCCCCAGTCTGCTCCTTCTCCTCTCTTCCCCCAACTCCTATGCAGTCGGAAGCCTAGGAGTCAACCCTGATCTCTCCTCCACCCCTTCTTTCCACTGCCACCTCCCTTCAACCTCCAGAGCTCACCTTGGTTTTGTCCACCTGTTCCCTTCCCACCTGCGTCTCTCACCGGAACTATTTCCACTGCCTTCTGTGTCCACTCTTGGCCCACCGGTCCATTCCCTCAACCGCATTCACAGCCGTCTCTTTGAGACAGAAACTGGGGCCGTCATCCCTTGACATGGCTTTTCTCTGCCTCTCTCTTTCCCTTTCTAAGGTCTCTCATTGTTCAGGTAGCATTTTAGAAGAAAGCCCTGCTCGTTCTCCCATTCACTGGTAGGGCCCTGTTACTCCCCTTCGCTCATTCTTTTTCTTTACGACATAAAGGTTACTTTAACTTAGAGTTGGTTCAGCTTATAGTTGGGTATTGATTCCCGTGACTTTTAGGCCCTTTCGTGACTCTAGACTATAAATTCCTGGAAGGCAGGAAGCCCGCCCCTAGGACAGTGTCTGGCCATGGTTGCCCGTCAGTACCCATCTGTTCTCGGGAGAAATGAGTAAATGCGGTCACATTTTGGTATCTGCCTAACCCATCGCTTACCCCATGAAGCCTGTGGACAACACAGAAACCAGGGTATTGAATCAATGAGTAGGATCCCTTGCAAACCACCCTGGGATTCATGCACTAGTCAAAGGTATCTCTGAAGGGAGGTTCTTGTTGCCAGGTGGGTAACGTCTCTGCCCTGAGGAGGGGCTGCCTTCTGCTCACATCCAGGGCCTCTCTTTGCCCAGCCTCGTGCCCGCAGGGCACCTCTACCCGGAGACAGCAGGAGACAGCACCTTCTTCCACTTCTCCCCGAAGCACCATGTGGGCCAGCAGCTGCCTGCTCTCTTAGCAGAGGAGCATGGGTCATGGTGGGCAACAAGTCAGAGGAAACATCCACCCCCCCAAAAGGCAAACCCCAAATAGAGTTCTGCTTTGGAAAAGTGAGAGAGATTCAGGAAATGGCTTTTCCCCCCTGTAGCTGTTGTGTAGAACAGCATCAGGCAAAGCCGGTGATGCTGAAAGCCACCTGGCCAAGGAGCCCTGGCCCGTCTGCCTTGTCGCTTCTCTGAAGGGTTGCAGATACACATTTTGGCAGGTCCTTTATCCCCGAATGGCAAATGTGGTTTCCAGGCTATGACTCAGAAGCTTTTGTGCATCTCACAAACCACCTTTGGGTGCATTTAGGCAAAGAAAAGAGAGGTTGGATAAATTCAGTTTGCTACTTAGGATAAGTAGTATGGAAACTTTGAGGCTGCTGCTGTCACAGTTAATTATTTTGGGGGGAGGAAGGGACCTGGAGGGCACTATTTTTTTTTTTTTAAAACAGCTTCACATACCATACAATTCACCCTTTTACAATGTACAGTTCAGTGGCACTTAGTCTGTTCTCAGAACTGTGCAACCATCATGGCCGCTTTGAGGACATTTTCATTACCACAGGAAGAAGCCTGGCACCCCTTAGCTGTCACCACCTCCCGCGCCCCCCCTCGTCCTGCCCCCACTGCAGCCCAGGGCGGCCACTCGCGAATGGCACTATTAAATGGGGGCACAAGACCTGTCATAGTCAGGACATTTGGATCACTGAACCACAAAGAGTCCCAAAGTGGTGAACATTGTTTTGCTACTGTTGTGGTTTTGTTGTTGTTATTGTTGTTGTTGTTTTTAAAGATTTTATTTATGTAACAGAGGGAAACACAGCCAGAGAGGGAACACAAGCAAAGGGAGTGAGAGAGGGAGAAGCAGGCTTCCCGCCGAGCAGGGAGCCCGATGTGGGACTCGATCCCGGGTCTCCGGGACCATGACCTGAGCCGAAGGCAGCCGCTTAACCAACTGAGCCACCCAGGCGTCCCTTGTTGTTGTTTTTAACCCTTAAAATAAGATTAGTCCCCGGAGGAGATGAGGAGTATTGCTGAAGACTATTAGCAATTCACTGTGATCCACTGTGCAGATGGCTACTGGGAGAAATGGCAAAAATTGCATTTCATTGGCATTTGCTCTTTAGCCAGGAAGCCTCCAGACAGCTGTAAAGCTCCCCGTCTTTGCTGTTTTATGACCGAAGCAGTATCCCCTGACTGTGAACGGAAGGGTGTCAGGATCAACGTGTGTAATTGTGTGTGTGCGTGTTACCTGTATCGTCCAATATTTTCTGCACCCCCTCCCATGTGCGATGGGGTTAAAGAAATGGGTAAGGTTTTGGTGGCTTTGTCTTTGCTGAGACAAGGTAGGAGTTACCGTAAGTCACAGTCATGATCATAGAAGCTCACACTTGACTGCTTACTGTGTGCCAAGTGCAAATCTTTACATGTGTTCACTCAGTCATTGTTCACAGCAGCCCTTCTTGAGGTAGCTGCATTGCTCTTACTTTCCAGATGAGGACACTGAGACTCCAGGAGGTTGAGGATCTTGTTCTTTACCTGGTCTTGTCATATGGTTGGTAAAGGGTGGAAATGGGATGTGAGCCTGGCATGCAAGCTTCAGAGTCTAGGCTGCCCAGGAACAGTGAGGGCTTTGGAGATGACTTTAAGTCTTCCTCAAGCCAACATGAGCCAGCATGATCTGCCCCCTGCCCTCCATTCACACTTGTCTCTGGTGGCAGCATCCGGTCCTTGCCGTGCCCTCTGCCTGAGGTGCGTGCCCACAGCCACTCTGTGCCTGGCTGTCATGTCGCCTCAGGGCTCTGTCCAGTGCCAGCTCCCACACACCAGTCACTCTGTCCATGATCGCTGTGATTCCTCCTGTGGTAGTGATGAGCACAATGTGGGGTCAGCTTAGTGGTTGACCTGTTGATCATCCACCTCCCTGCTGTTGTGTTATGTCTTTAGGAACGGGACCTGTGGCTTTGCTCACTGTTGAGTGTCCAGTGACCAGTGTGGCACCTGTCGTGTGGTGGGTACTCAGAACAGACTTGCTGAATGAGGGAAGGAAGCAGTGCATCCGCTTGCAGGGGGTGGGGGTGGGGGGGGAGGGTAGGGGGAGGTACTGGGCTGGGAAGGGGAGCTGCAGGTTCAGCAGGAAGAGTTGGTAGGATAGGGAACATTCCCTGGAGGAAGAGTTGGGAAAGCATGGCATGTATTTGAGGAGCAGATAAGGGTCGCTTTAGAGATCCTGTGGCATGTTTGTAAAGGGTTTCTCAAATCTCTGCATTGACATTGTGGGCTGGACTGTTTGTTGTGGGGCTGCCCTGTGTTCTAGGGGATGTTGTGCAGCATCCCTAGCCTCTGTCCACTGAATTCATGCCAGAAGCACCATCGCTTTCCCAGCGTCATATCCAGAAATGTCTTTGGAATCATCCCTGGTCGAGAGCCACCAGTCTCATGGGAACAGTCATCAGTATAGCTGGAAAAGTTTTGCAGTCCATTTTAGACCCAAGTGCCAGAATCAGTGAGGATCCCTTGACCATCGTCATTTATCCCTTCACTGAGTGTTTACTGAATGGCTCTCACATGCCAGTGACCCAGTGATACCTGCTAGCAATAAACTGGAAAGGGATCCTGAACCTGGGCCTTTCCTCTCGGAGATTAGAGTCCAGTGACCCTTCAGCAAGGGAGTTTGAAGATTAGGACAGGGGTCTTAGGAAGTCATAGCGGCAGTGACTGCCTGCGGTGATCAGAGTTCGGGGAGCATTGCATGGAGCTGGCCTGCCGGTCCCCGTGGGAGTGCTAGAGCCCTGACCCAGAGGGATGGGGCCTCGGAAGGGAAGGAGGGCCTGCGGACGGCTGGCGATGTGGGTGCATCCACCTGGGAAGCTAAGGGGCCCACTGATGACACACAGTCCTGTCCTCTCTAGATGGGTGGACCGGGACGCTGGTGGCAAACTCAGGGCTGTCAGAAGAGGCTGATCTTGAAGGAAAGGTGATGAACTTGGTTGTGGGAGTGTCGTAAGGTGCTGATGGACGATCTGGGAGCTTGGACGTACCCAGAAGAGCCAACACACTACTCTCTACTCCTTTTCTTATTTTTGTGGCTTTCTAGTCAAATGGAGACAAATAGACCCTTCAGTCCCAATTCATGTATGATTTTGAGTCTGAGAAGTTAACAGGAGCCCAAACATTGACCTTTTAAATATTATTACAGTGTAGTGATGTGCTGCTGTTGTGATGGGGGGCCTGCTCATCAGACCTCTTTTTTTTTTTTAAAGATTTTATTTATTTATTTGACAGAAACACAGCAAGAGAGGGAACACAAGCAGGGAGGGTGAGAGAGGGAGAAGCAGGCTTCCTGCTGAGCGGGGGCCCTTATGGGGCTCGATCCCTGGACTCCAGGATCATGACCTGAGCTGAAGGCAGTCGCTTAACCAACTGAGCCACCCAGGTGCCCCTCATCAGACCTCTTAACCAGTATCTTCTTCTTTTTTTTTTTTTTTAATTGTTACTAAAATTTTTTTTCCAGTGTTTCAAGATTCATTCCCCATTCCCCACACCCAGTGCTCCACGCTTTAGGTGTCCCCAGTTCCCACCACCAGGCTCTCTCATCCCTCCACCCCCCTCCCTCCAAGTCCCTCAGTTTGTTTCTGTGTTCAAAGTCTCTGTTGTTTCGTTTCCCTCCCTAGATTACCCTAGTTCCCATTTGCTTTCCTTCTGCCACTGTCCTCCAGTTTGCCCCTCATGCACCACAAGTAAGTGAAACCATATGATACTTGACTTTCTCTTCTTGGCTTATTTCACTCAGCATAATCTCTTCCAGTCCAGTCCATGTTGCTACAAAAGTTGGGTATTCATCCTTTCTGACGGAGGCATAGTACTCCATTGTATATATGTACCACATCTTCCTTATCCATTCATCTGTTGAAGGGCACCTTGGCTCTTTCCACAGTTTGGTGATTGTGGCCATTGCTGCTATGAACATTGGGGTGCATATGGCCCTTCTTTTCACTACATCCGTATCTTTGGGGTAAATGCCCAGTAGTGCGATTGCAGGGTCTTAACCAGTATCTTCTAAAAAGCAGATGAGATTTAGGAAATAAGACTTTGCTTTATAAGAATTAAACCGAGAGCCATTTATCATTGTTCTCCACTTGCAACCATTTGAGGTTGCCTACAAAGTAACAGGTTTGGCACAGCAGGAGAGCACAAATCGCTACAGTATTAGGTGCTAATTAATGGCACTACGGATTCGAGGAGGCCTTTTCCTAGTTGCGGGATGAAAATAGTGACTCATTTGCTTTTGGGGGTGCATTTATTATAATTAGTCATTGATTAACTGGTAATAGCAAAAGGATCGATGAAATTTCTAATTCTTAGTATATGTTAAAAAGTCGGCTTTCATTAAGGGTGCACAAATATGCCTGAAAGGTATAATAAAAAGGAGCGAGAGGATGTGTATTGACAGACAGATTTAAGAAAACATGGAGTTCCTGATATTAACTACAAAGAGCACTTGCAGTCTGAATCTCTTGTCTTTTGGGCAGGATATTGGCATGTAAACAGTCCCCTAGGGAGCATTAGTGCTAAGGCACTGTGTGAGTTTTTAAGGGTTTTTAAGATTCTTCTCTGTGTACAGTTGCTTTGTACCCAGTAATGCTTAAAGAAGACTCACGGGCCTTTACTGCCTCTGGTCTAATACCACCCAAATCCGCTGTCTTTTTATTCCTCAGTACCGAGAGATGGTTTCATGACAGTCTCAGTTAGCTGAAATCTGGAGATGGCCAAATCCCGCTCCTCGCTGTGTAAGGGCTGAATCAGATTTCTCTCTAAGTCCAATTTTTCTTTTATAAAAATACTTTAAAATTGATTTTAATTTTTATTTTTATTAAAAACTTTTTAAAGATTTTATTTGAAAGGGAGAGAAGAGAGGGAGAGAGAGCAGCAGCTAGAGCACAAGATCGGGGGCAGGGGAAGAAGCATTCTCCTCGCTGAGCAGGGAGACGTGGGGCTCAGCATGGCTCGATGTGCAGGGCTCCATCCCAGGATGCTGGGATCATGATCTGAGTGGAAGGCAGACGCTTAATCGACTGAGCCACCCAGGTTCCCCGATTTAAATTTTTAAAAGCTAAATTTTAAAATTTGATTCAGGCTATGGTACCATAATAAATTATCATGCCTTAATATCTATAATAAAATAATAAACAACATATACAGTAAATATATATAGAATGTGTATGTTACATATATTGTACATATACTTCTGACATCATTTGGACAGACTGTGACAGTCCTAGCTAGCTAGGCCTTCTCTACATCCTCACCTGTGTGACCACCTGCCCTGAAGTCAGGGCTCTATGAAATAATAGGCCTGGTTCTGCGTCTCAGCCCTTGTTAGACCTCGAGTGAGGTATTTAAGTGTGACCTTGTGGAGTTTCTTCTTCTGCACCTCTAAGCAAAATGGAGGAGTTAGCACAGACACGGGCTTGTCATTGCCCATGTGCACAGGGGCCAGATGGTGAGTGGGACCAGTTGTGGGCCATGGTGAATTTGAGACTACATGCCCCCTTGGGGAGCAGCTACTGCTCAGCCCAGCCCGTCAGCATACTCCAGTTGGGCCTCGTTTGGCTGGATTTTCCAAGAGAATCTAGAAAACCAGGTATCTGTATGAAACTCATGAATTTAAAATGTTGGCAACAAATTCAAAATTTTGTGACTATTATGTGGGCCAGACAAAACACACCTGCTAGCCAGACCGCGTCCAGAGACCTGGACTTTGTAATTTCTGGAGAAGATCACCAATTACCATCCCATAGAAGATGGATGTTCTGCGCTCTAGCCTGTACCCTGAATCAGCCCTGTGCTGTTGGCAGGGGCTCCGAGCATCACGGCGTTCTGGGGAAAAGCTCTGGGGCCTGGCCAGCATTATCTTTGTGTACAGTCTTCTTATTTACCAAGATGTTTTGTTCAAAGGAAACATTTTAGTGATAAAAATGTCTTTATGGAGGTGGACAGCTTGCAGGCAGCCCAAGGCACATTCCATCTCCTTTATGGCGCTCTCCCCTCCAGGCCAGCCCAACAGCGCTGAGATTCTGAACAGTAGAAGCCACTGCTCATGAACTGTGTGATCTTGATCTTGAGCATAACTGAGATCCCTAGCCAGGCCTCAGTATCCCCTTATTGGTTAAATAAGGGGGTTAGTAATTCTGCAGATCCCTCCCACACTGACAGTTTCCATTGCTGTAGTGGGAAAAGGTTGGTTTCTGTAAGGTCAGCCTTCAGCCTCCCCGGGATGGGTGGCAATAAATGGGCTCACACAGCTCAGTACAGGAGGGTCAGGTGTAAGTGGTGTGGTTAAGGATGTAGGGTGAAGCTTTGTTTAAAGCTCTGTGGCAGGTGGCGCCTGGGTGGCTCAGTTGGTTGGGCGACTGCCTTCGGCTCGGGTCATGATCTCGGAGACCTGGGATTGAGCCCTACATCGGGCTCCCTGCTCGGTGGGAAGCCTGCTTCTCCCTCTCTCATACCCCCTGCTTGTGTTCCCTCTCTGGCTGTGCTTCTCTCTGTCAAATAAATAAAATCTTAAAAAAAAAATAAATAAAGCTCTGTGGCAGACAGACTCTTGGAGGGTCCATTCCCTACCTACTGGTATTCAAGGCGTGTGTGATCTGCTGTTGAGCATGGGTTGGCCTAGCAACTCGATTATAATGACTACAACAGAGCAAAGTGATGGGGTATCACTTCCACCCCATGTTACATAAGATTGTAACTTCTGTTTGCTAGCAGACACTCTCCCTTGCCGGCTGTAATAAAGCAGGTTTCCATGGTACGAGCTGCCATGTTTGAGAGGCCCACATGGCAAGGAACTGAGCGTAGTTTCTGGTCCACAGCTGGGGAGGAGCCTAGTCAACACCCCCGTAAGTGAGCTTGGAAGCAGATCCTGCCTCACGTGAGTTTTCATGTGAGACCTCAGCGCTGGCTGACACTTGGCGGCTTGTGAGAGACCACGAGCAGAGAACCTGGCTAAGCCACGCTCACATTCCCAACCCACAGAACCCGAGGTAGCAAATGTGTACTGTTTCAAGCCACAACATTTGTGTTCCCTTGTTACAATAATAATAGAGGGCTAATACACCATCTCTGTGAGTTTGTTACAAAATTAACATTGAAAAAATTCAGTTCACTGTGGACATTTTGATTTATAGAAGACTTAGATGTTTGGGTTTTTTTTTTTTAAATCGTTAGACTTTAGATTTTTTTTTAAAAAGATTTTATTTATTTATTTGACAGAGAGAAACACAGCCAGAGAGGGAACACAAGCAGGGGGAGTGAGAGAGGGAGAAGCAGGGCTCCCGCCCAGCAGGGAGCCCGATGTGGGGCTCGATCCTGGGACTCTGGGATCATGACCTGAGCCGAAGGCAGGTGCTTAATGACTGAGCCACCCAGGTGCCCTGACTTAGGTGTTTTAAATACCTGCATGCTTTATAATGTATTAATAGTAAGCACTCTGTAGACATTAATGGAAGTTTGTTTCAAATGTTTCAAAAGAGACTGTAGTCTTGTTTTGGTACCATGTAGGTCAGAATGAGGTCTTAATTTAATCAACCTCACTTTATTCTTTAATGCATTCATTCTGCAACTACTTTACCTCAAAATTTGACCTTGGCCTTGTCATAGTCACCAGTTAGGGTCCCTGACTGTGTTCTTTTATTAATTTTGGAAATTACCTGGGCTGGACACAGACAGGGACCTAAAAATGAATACAAACATACGCAAAACAAAAATAAAACCAAAACAAGCATCAATAGGAACATATACAAAACAACAACCAATCTCCAAGCCATTATTTCAACTTAGGGAAACAAAAATCTCTGTTTCTGGTCAAACATGTTTAAGCAGTTCCTTGATTATTTATAGGTCAGTGCTTTTCAAACCTGGCTTTGCATCCATATCACATGGGGATCTGCTCGAATGCGGACTATGCCTCAGTCAGTCTGGGCTGGGCTTGAGATGCTGCCTCTCCAGCAAGCTAGCGGTGCTGATGCTGGTGGCTTGAGGCCTTAGGTGTAGACCCAGCTCTGCTCCTCGTGCCCAGTGCAGCAGGCTTCATTGGTGCCCTCCTGTCATAGGCACCTTCTCCCTCAGCCTCCCCTTTTTTGGGAGGTTTCTGCTCCTTTTTTGGGAGGTTATCAGGCCTTTACCTTTTAACCAAGTCATCCCATAGTTAAGTTCTTTGACTAGGAAAATAAAAACAAACCAACAAAAAAGCTTGCTGGATGCCCAAGCGTCTTTCTTATTTTAAATAATAAAAAATGCTCTGATTGCGTATTGGGGGGCTTCAGGAGTGGACCTCAGCATTCTGAGCTTCTGTGGCTCAAACGGCCAGAACAATGTTTTCAGGGAATCTAAAGAAAGCAGCTGGCCTGTGTCAGGGGCAGATAGGTGCTCTGCCCTGCAGGAGAGGGCAAAGAAAGCAAGCTTTCCCTGGCTCTTGCGAGTGTCAGAGAATGCCTGTGCCCAGCCCTGGCTGTGACTGTGGACTTGCCGAATAATTTAAGCAAGCGTGGTTAAGCATTCACTTTCATAATGTTTTGAGGGGCGGGAAGGTATAAATTCATAAAAGATTCCTCCCTCTGCAACTAAGCATCTTATGTCTCAAATACCCGGACTTCAGCCCTCATTAATACTAAGAGACTGCAGACCACGAGCTTCTGTAGCAGAACTTTAAGAGGACCCTTTTGAGAAGGCTGAGCGCCAAGTCAACAAATTGCTCTTATTACATAGATAAGACAGGTGGGATCGTGATATGTGAGCTGTCATTTATTTCAGGTCAAATCTATTTATTTCGTACCTTGCCATCATAAAATTGAGATTCTATCCAAGATTTTACTAAGTGAACAAATAATGATGGAAGATTTGTTTTAATACCTCCCAGGACTATTGACTTTTTGAGACGATGACTGTTTGTTGTAGGAAACTACATTCGTTAAAATGTTTGCCACAGAAAACTGTTTATAAATTCTGTTGGTTCTAGAAGATTGATTTATGCACCAACCTTAGGGTGACAATCACCTCCCTGATCTGGTTCTGATTGATTTACCCAGTTTAAACAGCTCTGCAAACTGCCTCAGTGGTCGCTAAAAGCATTCAGCGTAAAAAGTAAAATAAATGAATAGTGCTCACAATTAAATGTAAAACACAAATTGGAATCTCTTTTTCTTTTAATGGCACCAGCCTTCCCCTCTTGAAGAAGTCTCGCTGACTGTGTATCTTTAATGCCCGATGCCTCAGTCTCTGTTACTGCTTTGCAGCTGGGTGCCCTGAAAGTGGCTCTCCCGCAGCTTCTGTAGGGCTCTGAGTGCAGCCTGGTGGGGTCCTTCTGCTGCGGGTCTCCCACAGGGTTCAGGCACAGCGTCAGCTGGGGCTGTGGTCTTATCGCACGACCTGACTGAGGGAGGGTCATTTCCCAGGGCTGCCCCCGGGCTTGTTGGCAGGACAGTGCCCCTTTTGGGTTGTTGCCTAGGTGTCTCTGCCTTTGATGGGCTGTCACCTCCGCTCCTTACCACGTTGGCCTTTGGGAGGGGTGGCTCTGCGAGCGAAAGCAAGATGGAAGTCATGGTCTTTTTCTAGCCTAATCTCTCTCTCTCTCTCTTTAACCATTTTACTAAGGCATGATTGACATGTAAAACGCTGTGTCTATGTAATGTGTCCGACCCCATGAGTTTGGGGATAAGTAAACACCTGTGAGACACTGCCATCAAGGTTGTACCCGTCTCTTCCCAAAGTTTTCTGCAGCCCCTTTATTATTATTATTATTATTATTATTATTATTATTATTATTATTATTATTTGTGTGTGTGTGTGTGTGCGGTAAGAGCACCTAACATAGGTTCTACCTCCTGAGCAAATTTCAAGTCTACGGTATTATTAGCTGTGGACGTTATGCTGGGTAGTGACTCTCCAGAACTGCTCTGTCTTGTGGAACTAAAACTTTGTCCCCTCTGACCATCCCCTCTGCCATTTCCCCCTCCTCCCAGCCCCTGGCAGCCACCATGCTACTCTCTGCTTCTGACTATTTTAGAACCCACATGGAGGTGAGATCAGGTCGTGTTTGTCTTTTTGTGTCTGGCTTGTATCACTCAGCATCGTCCCCTTAGGTTTATCCATGTTATTTCAGATGGCAAGGTTTCCTCCTCCTTCTTCTTTTTTAAGATTTTATTTATTTATTTGACAGAGAGAAACACAGCCAGAGAGGGAACACAAGCAGGGGGAGTGGGAGAGGGAGAAGCAGGCTTCCCGCCGAGCAGGGAGCCCGATGTGGGGCTCGATCCTGGGTCTCCGGGATCATGACCTGAGCCGAAGGCAGTCGCCCAACCAACTGAGCCACCCAGGCGCCCCGGTTTCCTTCTTTTTAAGCCTGAGTAATATTACATTGTGCACATATACCACATTTTCTTTATCCTTGCATCTGTCGAGGTACATTTAGATTGTTTCCATATCATGATGTTGCCTACTCCCTGAAGGGACATCCCATCCCTGTGTTCTGCTTATGAGAACCAAGTTTCTAGGTGCAGGCCACACTCAAGGGGAGCGGATTGCACAAGGACGTGAATATCGCAACGCAGGGATCTTTGGGACCTTCTTGGAGTCTTTGTGCCACACGTAGTAAGGGTTCCATAAATATGAGTTCACATCCATCGTTGTGCCTGATGTTCATCCTTAAGCAACAAAATGCTTTTTCCAGGATGTCATGCACTCCTTGTTCAGATTGAGTTCGGGTTGGCTGTGATTTGATTGAGCGGCTAACAGTCTGAGCTGTGGGTCCACAGCGGGTGGATTAACTTGGGTGGACAGTCCGTGCTATAGAATGTGTGCAGGTAGTTCGCATGCTTGCATTTTTAGGTTCTGAAAAAAGAATTGAGAAGGAAGGGAGGCCTAAAGCCAGGGCTCCACTCTAAGATGACAGTAAGCGAGGCCTGGTAGGTGGGAGGGTGGTGACGAAATGTAGAAAGCTTAGACTGACTCCTTGGTAGTAAGACCCCAGTGTAGATGACAGGCCGGAGAGAGACGTCTTCCCTGTCTGTCCGGTTGAAATTAGCCGTCACTTCTCCCTTCTGCCTACTAGAGCTGGTACTCCAGCACCATTCTCTGCTCATTTCCTTGTTCATGGTCTGTCTCCCCTGGGAGGACTCAGCCCAGTCAACTTCATCTGTCTAGGTCCCGCCGTGTATTGCCGGCAGCACGTGTGGGGCCTGGCAAACAGTAGGTTCTTAGTAAATACTTACCGAATCCATGAATGAATTGAGCCCACAGACGTGAAATGACTCCAAGGAGCTTTTTAGAAATTGTAATATCTTCATGACTTGAAAAGGAAATGCCACTTATTCAGTTAACATGCAAAATATACTAGTTTGTTCAGGAGAAGAAAACAGGCCCTGAATTGTGGGGTAGTTTTGCCCCTGCCACTGATGACTCGTGGCTGTTAGGCCAGTCATGTCCCTTCTTGAGGCCTCCATTTTCTCAGTGGATAAATGCAGGGGCTATAAATTGGGCAGGGGGTCTCCAGACTGCTCTGTCCTTCAGTCCACCTCAGGCAGAGGGGGCTCTGGTTTTCAGCATCAGTCTATCAGTCTACCACATAAGATTTTGTTTGAAGAAACGATGCTGTCACGGGGGGTGGGGGGGTGGGGGGGCGTGGTGAGTGATGTTTGACACTCACACGGCTTCTGTGCCCACCAGTGACCATTCCAGTTCTGCAAAAGCAGTTACTGATTGCAGCCCTTTTGGCCATCAAGGGTAGAGACCTGTGGCCCACAGAGCTTAGGGTCAGTGGAACCACAAGGAAGGGTAAGCCTAATAATTTTGGTGCAAGTGATCTAGCGCCCTTTCCAAGAACATGAAGAATCCCCTCTCCCTTCCTTCCCTCCTGCTTCCTCCCGCCCCCTCTAGCCTCACACCTCGCTTAAGCCCACATCATGCAGCCTTTGAAATGTTAGCATCGATTTTTTTTTTTCCTCGTTGACTAACTCATTTCAAGATTTCATTTCTGGCACTGCATTTCCTACCAGATAGCCAGAGCTTCCAAGCTCTAAGTTTTATAATTAAAATTCTGTCACATCCCCCAAAACAGTGCAAATTGTGCCGTGAATCCTGGCATAAAAGATTGGAAAGAACTTCACCTAGTAATTTAAATGTAATACTTCTGGCAGCTTTCAATTTCTGGTATTTTTAATTCTAGTTACGAAACTATTATTGAACATTAATATCCTCCATACAGCGTTGCCGGTGTGCCTCCGCAGTCCACTCTGGCCGGCTGGTTTTAAACAAACAGCGTGGCTGCCTGGCGGCTGCGGCCCACGTGGTCTTTCCTGGCCTTTGGGAATCACCAGGTCCCAGGCATAATTAGTATAAATCAGAATCCTCTAGACTATGACAGGAAAATGGTATGTTTGAAGAGCAGCTTATTAAAATGACCTACTTAATTTAAGAACAGTATTGTTTCCACTTGCACAATAACCTGGATGCTTTCCCTGACAGATTTTATAATATTTCTTCCCTCTCCTTTCCCCTCCCTGCTCTTTGTTTTTACAAGAAAAGGAAAGGGAATGGAAAGGCCCGTTCTACTTTATCCAAGGCGCAGACCCACAGTTTGGACTAATGAAGGCCTGGTCCACTGGGGACAGTGACAATGGTGGTGACGAGTGGGGGCAGGAGATCCGTCTCACTGAGCAAGCTGTTGAGGCCATCAACAAGTTGAAGCCAAAACCCAGGTTCTTTGTTGTTTGCGGGGACCTCATCCATGCCATGCCAGGTAAGACTCATGCTGTGGATGTGACCTTCTCTCCTCCCAGTCATGACTGCATTTGGGCAGGAGGAAAAAAAAAAAAAGATCTCTCTTAAGAGATATCTTTATTCAGTAATGGCTCATTCCTTCTCTCCATGGCTGTTGGAGTATCCTTGAACATCAGAAAATGCACCCTCATTTTTATATTTAGACTTTGGTGAGATTAATCACGGTAATTAGGCAGAGGTACAGTTCTGATGATCTGAACTCTGAAAAATGTAACTGACTCCCACATGTCACCTTTACTTCCAGGGGACAAACTTGAACTGCTTCCAGATACCATATCCATAAGTATAATCTTCTCTTATTTCTTCTCTTCTTATACTTTCATAACTCCTGTATTTATTCTTTTTCATTTGCAAGTGGCAAATCTAACTTAAACTGAATTATTATTTTTTTAAATTAAAGGTGTGTGTTCCTTTATGGAACTGTCAAATCCAGGAAGCAAATCTGGGCTTCAGATATGGCTGGAGCCAGAGGCTCAGAGGTTGTTATCAGGGCTTGGTCTCTTACTCAGCCCTGCTTTCCTCTGGGTCCACAGGCTCTCTCTAGGCAGTGGCTCCTGGGAGCTCCAGGTTTACATCCTTCTCACAGAAACCACAGCAGAAAGAAGTGCCTTGTTCTTGGTGGTCCAGTCAAAGTCTCAGACTAACAGCTGTCTGGCTTCTGTGGTCCCTTGAAGCCAGGGTGTGGGGTCATCTCCACTGTAGCAATGTGGTCTGAAGAGCAGGAAGATTCCCCTCAAGACAAGAGAGAGAGAATATAAAGGTAACAGATGCCTTCTAGAATGCTAGCAATTTTGTTTCCTCCTTTGATACCTTCTCCCCTAGACAAGAATGAAGCACAGGGAGCAGATATAAGCAGGTAGAACTGTGCTGGCCCATCGGAGAGGTAGCATAGACCCCCACAGCCACCCTTGGTGGGGCAGCGGTCTCTGCCTTTGGAGCAGCAGTGGGCCTGAAGAGCATTGCAGAAAACATGGCGGTGGCCCTGCGAGTTTGCTTTGGGTGATACTGTCTTGTAAATCTGGGCTCTGCATCCTGTGATTCCCAGAGCCTTGAGAAGCTGGCGCACTCTCTGATAAGCAGGGTTGCATTCACTCTTCCCCTTCCGGGTTCACTTGTTAGGCAGCCTACCTCTCCAGAAGAACCCCAAAAGGAAGATGTGAGGGTGGCAAAGGGGCTGCCCAGAATCGCTGTCCTCAGGGCCCAGTGAGTTCAACAAGCAAGAGGAACCCTCAGACCTGCCCTCATTCTCTGTTTACACGTATTTGACACGAAGTCATGAATGTTGGACGTGCCCATGTCATTCACCTGGGGCCCGCCAGGGAGAAACCAGGGTGATCATCCCCGGAGAACCTGTCCTGCTGTTGGGCTTGTGTAAAAGTGGCAAGGGAGGGAAGAAGGAAAATAAGGCAGTGGACAGAGACCCAGCTCCACACCTGCCACTGATGTGCTGGGTGAAGTTGGACAGACCCTTTCCCTTCTCCGAGCCTCTGTTTCTGAGCCAAGAGCCCACTGATGCAGTAAGCATTCCAAACCTCAATGGCTTAGGGCTTCACAGTGAAGGGTCAGATGGCCTTGTCTCTCCGTGCAGGTGGTGGACGTCTCAGCAGCTTGGTACAGAAGCACATTCACAGGGTGGTCCTGAGTTTTGTTTTGTAGAGAGGGAAGATCTTAGCTGCCTGTGAACTGGGCCATCCGTGGTGACCCCCAACTGAGGCTTTCCTGGTGCTGATATTAGACATTGCTAAAGTGACCACAGAATGCCCCAATTTCTAAAGGAGTTAGACATTGTAGCAGGACTCAAAGTCTTGGTTTACGAGGTAAAGCCAAGGTAATATGCTAGTTGAGCTAGGTTCTTTGGAATCATTTGGTCCAGTATGCACTGTAGCATCAGCCAGATCGCTCACTGTGGACCATCCAGTGAGCAAACTTCTGCTTTTATTAAATACTTGAAGGTCAGATTCCACTTTTACAATTTTAATGTTCAGTGGCTTTTTTTTCTTTGAAAACAGAAAGTTTAGGGACACCTGGGTGGTTCAGTTGCATAAGCGTCTGCCTTCAGTCCAGATCATGATCCCAGGGTCCTGGAATCGAACCCCTCATTGGGCTCCCTGCTCAGCTGGGAATCTGCTGCTTCTCTGTCTTCTGCTCCCCCTGCTTGTGCACCTCTCCCTCTGTCAAATAAATAAATAAAATCTTTAAAAAAATAAAAAAGAAAGAAGAGATGTTACAGGACTGACTAAAATTATATAACATGTTTTTGTAGATGTTTACCAACTCATTCTGAATCATGTTAATGTATTCAGTCATATTTCAAAATAAGATTTTAAATGAAAGCTCTTTATGCAGTTCCATTGCTTCTTGAATAAAATATACTGAGCATAGTAAATGAAAAGATACGATTTTTATGGTCTGTTTTTTCCGTCGGTCCGAAGACCTTGTAAATGTGAACCAGCAATCTTTTGAACACATTTTATATTCCGCGTGACCCGAGCAGAATTCACATCCATTCTGAAGAGTTGGAGTGTTCTGTGGGGTTGTAACTGAGCCAGTGGAAGGACTGTGACTATTTTGAATATTGTGGTCTGAGATTAAACAGAATGTTTTAAGGCTAGTTACCATTTTTTAATATGTAGTTAGTGGCTTCCTCCTCCTTTAGCGCGGGGCCGACACTGGACAAGTAATTGTTTGCTTTGAGTGCTTAGCACATCGTTAATTTTCAGATACATGTATTAATGGGCAGATAAAATTGGAAAGTGTACTTTTTAATTCAACCATAAATAATATTCTGGGCCAAGTAGTTTTATGTTCAAACTGGAGAGAAGGAACTCATGAATAATGCTCTTTCTAATGGAAGCCATAATGGCACTTTCCCATTATACATATTCATCACAGTATTCAGTTACAAATACCTACTGTGTGCCCCCAGAGTGCCAGTTAAAGCCCTAGGTGCTGTGGATATAATGGTTGGAAAAGAAAAGAAAGGGCTGCCCCTCCGTGGAGCTTAGAGTCTGGTAAGGGAAGTATGAAACCAGGGATGGTGGGGGCACCCTCCTGGTCTCACGGCCTGCGGGAAAGCCCCAGAAGTGTAGGACAAAGTCTAGTTAGTTTGGAAACACGTGTTTTCATTCTGCAGATGTCTTTTTGGTTACCTTAGTGTTTTACTTTATAAATCTTCTCTATGGGATAAACCACATTATAAATAGCAAGAGGAGATTTGTATACATATTGAGACCATTGATTTTTCAGTCCTTCACGCGGAAGCTGGGGGTGACTGGTCTGTCGCCCTGATGTGGAGGCCTTGACCCAGTGGTAGTGTCCCCAGGAACCTTCTGAGCTTTTAGCAGGTCACGCGAGGACTTGACAGATCGGAATGTGATGATGCGGTTCGCATACAAGAGTTCCTTTCAGGCCCTAGGAGGGTTCGTTATTAATGTGCATGTCTGGCCCATTGATTAAAATTTGCCACAACCACACAAAACAGAGAGTGCAGAACAAATTCTTCCCTGGGTGTAAAGGGTCCTTGAAGAGCTCTTCGTGTGTTGGCTTCCGCTTGGTCAGACTGACAGATTCACCGTCTGTTATGGAAAGTGAGGCAAGCCCGAGTTAGCGTTACTGCAGTGGCTGGAGTCTGAGTTCCCCACCGCTGCTTCAAACGACTGCAACCCTCGTGGCTTCAAACACTCACAGATTTCTTCTCCTGCAGTCCTGGAGGTTAGAGCCTAAAGTGGGTAGGTTCATCCTTACAGAAGTTCAAGCTTCTAGAGGCTGCCCCATGTTTCTTGGGCCATGGCCTCTTCCTCCCATCCTTTTTTTTTTTTTTTTTTAAGATTTTATTTATTTGACAGAGGGGGAACACAAGCAAGAGGAGTGGGAGAGGGAGAAGCAGGCTTCCCGCCAAGCAGGGAGTCCAATGCGGGGCTTGATCTCAGAACCCTGGGATCATGACTTGAGCCAAAGGAAGATGCTTAACCAACTGAGCCACCCACGTGTCCTCTTCCTCCTGTCTTCGTGGCCAACAGCACAGCATCTTTTCTCTCTGACCTTTGATTCATCTTCTTATTCCATTAAATCTACCATCCTGCTTCTTTCTTATGAATGCCCTTGTGATTGTTGGCTCACGCAGATAGTCCAGGAGAACCTCCCCATCTCAATATCTGTAACTTTATCATATCTGCAAATTCCCCTTTTACCCTGTAAGATAACACAGTCACTGAATCATGGGATTAGGGTGGGGACATCTTTGGGGGCTATTTTCAGCCTACCGTACATATGTGGGATGCACTTCAAGATGTGTATCTGCCAGGATCGGTGTTGCTAGCTCACCTACTCAGGAGAGTCATGAAAAGAGAGTGTGCTTGTTGTTTCCCTTTTAACTGATGGCAGAAACTGGCTCAGAGCAGTTAAGTACTTTTCCCAAGGTCACTCTGCTAGTAAGTGGTAGAGTCAGGATCTTACTCCGGTCCAGCTTTTTTTAAACCTCACGTACTTCACACTGCAGCCTCCTTACTCAAAGGTGGACCCCAGAACAGCCGGCAAGAGCCTATTCGAAATGTAGAATTTCTGCAACACCCAGATCTGATGACACGGAATCAGTGTTTTAATGTGATCCTCAGGTAAACTTATGGACGATCAAGTGTGAGCTCTTGCTAGACAAAAATGTGCCAAGTCCTGTGTTTTTGCATTAGGTGCAGTTTTTGTGTATATGCTAGTAGTTTGTGGACATTCCCTTCAACTGTTATTGAGAACGGTTCCCTGTTTAACAAGGGAACTATTTTTACTTTACACTTACCAGGCTCAGCTGTCAAAGGGAAATGTTTCTGCGGCTTTCATTTGCTTGATTTCTTTTTTTTTTTTCTTTTTTTTTTTTTAAAAGATTTTATTCATTTGAGAGAGAGAGAGAGAGAGTTTGATAGCACAAGCAGTGGGGAGAGGCAGAGGGAGAAGCAGACTTTCGGCCAAGCTGGGAGCCCAACACAGGGCTCAGTCCCAGGTGCCCCTTATTTTGCTTTCCAAACAATTGTTGAACAACTCAAATGGAGTGACCTGTGCCATGGGGGGTCAAAACAGAACTTGTCCAGAATGTTCAGGGAAACAACCACACATGCATGCTTTTATGTGGAATGGTCAGGAGAGCTAGAACAGGTTCTTTGACTTGGGTCTTGTCCGTGTGCATAATCCCTTATCTGTTATTCCAAAATCCAGAAAGCTCTGAAAGCTAAGAGTTTTTCTCAAGTTTGAAAACTCAGCTGGCAGCAAAACAGACCTGAACTGACACGATTTATAGGGTTTAGAGTCTCTCTTTATTTCTACTTAGTGAGAATATTCATCTGTTTTACTGGTGAAATAATACTATGTTCCATAATGGGATATCACCTACACCCAGCTCTGGGTGCCATTTAATATGTGCGCCATGCCCAGTACTGCTCTTTTCAGATTTGCAAAACTCCCAGTTTCAAAGGAGGTCTGGCCCCTCGTATTTGGGTAAGACCATATAGACCTGCAGTATTGATACTTTTGGATTTATGGATGAAGGAGCCTTTTATCACTAGAAGCACAAGACTTTCTCCTCCCTCCGATGGAACTTTCTCCCGAGGTAACATATGCACAGCGTTGCATAGGGACCACATTTTAGTTTCAAAGTTAAAATGATCCATCTTATATTTGAATTGGGGGCACCATTCTTGTTGGGACCAAAGGGGCTGAGTAGGAACATAGACTTGGATTCAGAGATGACTCTGACAAATGGAAGGAGAGGGTGCCTGCACCGGGATGACGTTTGTGATAGGTAAGTGCAGCCTGATCCACTTAGGTGGAAAAGTCTTAACTTGCAGGCAGAAAAGGGCTGGGCGTCTGCACATTGGGCGCGTCAAGGGCTGGAAAGTTAAAGCCACTCAGCTGAGTGGTGGTTAGGAATTGGGAGAGGCTTTGGGAGCATAAAGTAAAATTACTAGTAAACAGGGATTGTGACTTTTTGAAGAGACCCCATAAAACTTGAAAATTCTATTTCATCTAGTTTGGTAGCTCTTTTCCTTAAATTAGATGTAAATGGCTGGGCCAAGGTCCACGTAGGAATAGCTGTGGCCAAATGCCCATTGAGACGCTTTCTCCGCTTGGAGACTTCTCATTCTAGAATGAAGGGATAGAATCGGGAAATGAAGCCCTATGGGGCAAAGCTGGAATGCTGTGCTACGCTGGGCTTCAGGCAAAGAAGTAGCCGTTTGCCCTTCCAGTGCTCGCATGATCTGGGAGGGCTGGTGTTCATTTTCCCCGAGCTGGGTAGGCACCAGATACATGAACATAATTCTGGTACATGACAGACTATGATAAGCAAAGCCTCAGAGGCATTGAAAAACCAAGCCAGGATTAAGGCCCGGGGCAGGAAAAGGGCTTATCTCATCCCTGCAACTTCTGCAAGTTCACCTTCCTCCGAGCTCAGCTCAGGTTCCCGCAGGGCAGTGGGGGGTGTCTTCATCCTGTGTGCAATGCTGTTGGTGGGGGAAAGATGGTCCCTGAACGCAGGTCACATGAGTTACTCTGTGTTTCCCATGATGCATAGCAAGTGGCCAGGGGAGGCACCGGCACACATTTCTGAATTAAATGAACAGTCGGTTCATTTCTTGACCAGAGCTCTACTGAGTGCTTACTTTGTGCCCGGCCGTGTTCTGGGCGCTTGTGCTACATCAGTGAATACAACAGACAAAAGCCCTTGCTTGACCTAGGAAAAACAAACGTGGACACACGGAAATGTGCCATTCTCATGTGTGTGTGTTTGTGTCATTCAAATCTTTTGTAGTCAAACCTCAGGTAGGTAGGGATTGATTGTAGTATTATTCTATTAGATTTTTAAAAAAACATAAATAATATGTCAATATGTTCCCTTTGTAAAGATCTAGAATCTACATAGAAAATAAACTGGGTGACCTCGCCCAAGTCCTTCCTTTGGGGTCCCTCCATAAGTGAGCCACCTTGTCTTAAATAAATGTCATTTATTCTGTGCACATTGCTGGGACTTACTTTTCCCCCTTCCATGTACCTGGAAGATCCCTTTATGTTGATACATGGAGGTGTACATCCAGCTTCTAGTAAGTGCATTGCATTCCATGTATTAGATCTCATAATTGGTTAATCCTCTCTCCTGGCCATAAGGAGGAGGAGTATCTTCTCACATTGGAGCTAATCTAAACAGTGCTGCTATCAGAGACATCCTTATGTGCCCGGGTCAGTTTTTCTGGAAGTCTAGTGGGTTGTGTGGGTTTGGGATCTGTTCCAGCCGGTTTGTTGTGTGGTTCCCTGGAGGACATCTCTCAGGGATTGACTTCCATATTCCCTCCTTTGTGCCACTGGCGTCTCAGCCCCTGTCATACAAGTGATACGTGTCGGCACTGCCCACCACACTGTAGCTACTCAGAAGGTATCCGTTGGACAGAAGCCTTCTTGTCCCTATCACAGTAGGATTTGTTGCTGTTTTTTTGTTGTTTTTTTTAAAAGCTCGGTTAACGTGTGTTCATTTCCTCATGTGTGTGATTCATTAGCCTTGAGTTTTTTATTTTAAGTACTTACTCCAGGCTTCAAGGAATGCCAAGATTTGAAGACACTTTACCATACAGCTTAACATAAAAGGGACGATTGAGTGCTGGGAAGTGACGTGGCTGGGTTCAGGTATCACCAAGACCCTGGGATGGGTGGGGCTGGTAGCCTCCGCCCTTCCAGTGGGTTGTGTGTGGCTGAACATTGAGCTGTGGTAACCCCACAGCAATCAGCCAGCCCCATGGCTCCTTCGATCCTTCACATCCATTAGAAGCCTGTTAAAGCTTTCAGGCAATCAGCTTCAGAACCTTCCTTCTGCTCTGGCTGATTGAAAGTGGTTTGAGCTAATTTACCTAATATTACTAATTAGGGAGCTTGGAGCATTATTTGAAAAGTTGTTTCTGATTAGGTGTGTGATCAGAAGCAGCGTTGTTGGCATCTGTGATCATCCCTGCCGTCCCCGCCCCCTAGCGCTTGCCTCGTGGTGCCTTGGTGGAGGGGCTGTGCTCGCTGCTGCCTGTGTCCCCAGTCAGGGCATCTTAACCTGTTTTGTGCCTTGGACCCCTTTGGCAGGCTGGCAAACCACCTCTGGACCACCGCTCAGAATGTTTTTGAATGCCTGAGATAAAATGCATGAGATTTCAGAGGAAACCAAGCATATTGAAATACACTTATCAAAATATTTTTAAATTATTTGATAGAGTAAAATACATGCTTTTTTGTTGATCTGTTACACAACCCAGTGTAACAGCAGGGCTAATCACTACCGTAATTTCAGAGTGGTACTGAGCTTAAATAGTATCACAAGGGATCTCTAACAACTGTAATAGGATATGAATAGTCCTTGTGGTTTTTGTTGGTGACACCGTCACAGGAGCCTTAATAATACCTCTGTGATTTTCCGCCCAATAGTAGGAGGAAATGCTAAATGACAGAGGTGAGTGAAATTGTAGTATTTCCCCATGTAGGCTCATAGGTCCCTGTGGGCCCCAGATGAAGAGCCCTTCTCTGTGTGCACATATGGGTGTACTCTTGTCTGCCCTTTGGAGCTGTCCCGTCCTAGTTGACATGTGGATATTATAATTGACCAAAGAGTGTATACATTTAATTAGAGGCTAAAAGGCTGGTTAATTGTGGCTGGGAAAATGTGGATGTTTGATTATCTAATGAAAAGAAATGGCCAGAGCTGAATAACAGGGGCTAGTGAACAATTGCCTTTTGATTAAGGGGAAAAATAAAAACAAAAACAAAAACCTTTCTGCAGTCTTTCTGGTTTCCAGTGTTTGGATCAAAAAGTGAAAATCGAAAGCCTGATCATATTGGTTCATTTGTTCCATGAAGTGTTTGAGGGGGCTTAGAATAAACAGAAGCACACAATAAAAAAAATTAAAGTAAGGAATGACCAATCAGGACCAAAGAAAATCTAATGAAGTCAAGACCCAAGGGAGGGGTAGAAACAAATAGGCAGGTCTTACGGGCCACTGTGGTTGATAAGATGGTAGATTAACCTGCGAAGGGAAAAGAGACAGTTGTCAAAGAAACCAAAGCTATCTCTAAGAGGGGCACAGCTTTTTCTAGAATGTCTTGGATTTGAAAGAAAGTCTTTATGAGGATTTCTTCCTGGGGCAGAAAGAGATATAATGTCGACAAGGATATGTGCGGAGTCTGGCCTCTTGCCTGAGCTCTAGCAAACTGGGTAAGAGCCAGTGTGTTTGCAGGGAAGCCTTGGGGAGTGGAGTGCGGAGAGGGTCTGTAGCTTTCATCGGGTCCTTTGAGGGCTCTGTGACTCAAGGGAAGGATAAGGAACCTAGGAGATGCATTCGACTGCCTTCAACTTCCATCTGAGGACACGTTCCCTCCTGGTTGCCCGAGATCATAGACACCATTAGGACCTGTGGCGGTCTGCTCTGGGGCCCTCTTCCACCCTCTGCCCCATGCTGGGGGTTTTCAGGGGTAGCGGAGGGATGCTGCAGAAACGTGCGGAACTCCCCAGCACACTGGTATCGTAGAGACCAAACCAGTGTCTTTCTAGCTTGTGCCTAGCTGGTTGGAATATTTATATCTTTCCTTTCATTGTTTTTTTTCTCTAAACACTCATTTCCTGGAATTGGGACATTTCACCTCTTTGATGGGCCTATTTTCTGCAACTAAATGAAATACTAAAAAGGAACATGATCCCAAAGGAGTTCAATTATCAGGTAATTGGTCGAGTGATTAGAATATGAAATGAAGAAAATAATGAGACTGGAAACGTGGCTCGTTTAAGTGCCAGACTGCTGAGGGGCACCTGTTTTGTAACCCTCAGAATTTAGAAACTCACCTGCATGGTTGGAATTCTAGATTGTTGAATATTTATATTCAGCGCTAGTTCCTGAATAGTTTATTGGAAAACCATGGTAAGTTCTTTTCAACATACATTATTTGGGTTATATAAAAAATTTACTATTTCTTCTTTCCTTTGTGCATTTGGGTGAAATACTGTTGCCATAATCCATAAATATTCTTGTGAAGAAATTTTGTATTGATCTGTAGAGTAGCAACTTCAGAAATTTCACGTGGATGATAAAACTTCCTTCATCTTTTTTTTTTTTTTCCCAAAAACACATTAAGGCATATTCCACATCGTACCAAAGCCGCCAGTTATGTCAAATGTTTTATTAATTGTATCCTAAGTTGGCTTATAGTACTCATTCAACCCTGAGTCGCAGTAAATGTCTGGGAGCAGCCAGCGTAATAAGCTGTAGCTGTTAGATGCAAAATTAAATGAATTTTGTCTAATAACATGTATAATTTAAAAAGCAGTAGAACCTGATTAAGCTTGATCTGTTGGCAATATGACGCCGGTTCACTACATGAGTAACGCCTAGGCTTGCAAAGTTTTAGATCAATGAATTTACGTACCTCAATTAATTAGGAAAAGATAATGGAAAGGATTCGAGAAGGAAAGGATTATGGCTCTATAAATTCTCTGGCAGTAGATGAAACTCAGTGTTTTTAATTGACGGAATAAATCATTTTCTTAAGTGCCACTCGAGGCTCCCTCTGTCATGGAGTCCTCAGTTCTGGGACGTCCCAGAGCTGTGTCCATGTGCTCCCCCCGATCTGTCCCAGCCTTGACCGTTGGCTGTCAAAGTCAGGGTCATTCGACTGTCGTTCATTTACTCATTTGGGTACTCCACTCCCCAGTGAGTTCATTTACTCGTACAGCGGAGCAGCGCCCGCGTATGTGCGCCGTGCTGCTTAGCAAGGAGCAAGCCCTGTGCCTGGCCTCAGGAGGCAGCCAGGCTGGTCAAGGAGAGAGGCCACACAACAGGACTCACCTGGTGGCCTTGGGGAGCGAGGCTGTTCTGTGAGGGAGCGCGTGCACAGCCCTTGTCTGGCATGCTGGGTCGGCGCAGCCTCCACGAAACGGGCTGGTCCTGGGTGACCCGCCATGTGCACGGTTTCAACAATCGGGTCAAACCCAGCAGGGTAGAAGGTGCACAGGAAAAAGTCTGCCTTCCTGCCACCACCGATGTCCTTCTCTTCAGAGAAAACCCGCCAGTAGTTTTTCATGAAAAGTGATAGAACATTGTCAAGTTTATGTGCGTTCACACATGTCGTATTTTGCAAACAAGCCGAACAGGAGCTAAAGAGAAACAGCATTTATTTGTGCCATTTCTGTTGTCTTTCATAGCATCGCATAAAGGCTCCTATCCCTGTTTTTAACACACAAGATACCAGAGTGCGTGTCATCAGTCATCTCTCCCCAGCTGGTGGACATTCTGTCGTGCCCCCTGTGCCGTCACAACCAGTACTTAGGGCCCCTGCGGGAACCCGCACCCCTGCGCACGTGTGCCGCGGGGAAGAACACGGCTGTGAAGTCCGCTTCCCGAAACTCAAGTCCAGGATAACTTCGGGCGAGTCACCTCTCTGTGCGGCCGAATTTCCATATATGTGAAGTGCAGATAATCATGGTACTTCTCAGAAAACTTTAGAAAGTGCTCAGAACGCAATCTGGAGTTTGATACTGTACAGTAACTGCAGTTAATTTCTATTGGTTGGGTTTTTTTAACGAGAGCTTTTGTTGATCTCTAACTCTCATTCCATATGACTGACCCATGAAAAGTGGATGGTTCGGTGGTTTCATTATATTCACAGAGCTGTGCAGCCATCACTACTGTCTATTTCAGAGTGTTTTTTGTCACTCCCCCCAAAGAAGCTTTGTAGCCATTAGCAGTCATTTCCTATTTCCCTCCAGCCCCTCTTCACCCCCGGCCCTGCACGACCCCCAGCGCACTTTGTGTCTCTGTGGGTCTGCCTGTTCTGGGCGCTTCCTGTGAACGGTGGCGTCCACCGAGTGTCGTGCCTTCAAGGTTCCCTCACGTCACAGTGGCTCTCGGCACCCTGCTCCTTTTCATGGCTGAGTAGTATTCCACAGCATGCATCTACTACCTTTTATTGATCTACTTTTTGTTGTTCGTCAGTGAGATAAATTCCTAGTAGATTGTTGAAGCAAATGGGAATGCTAAGAAAAATGGAAATTGGGCCTTTGTCCTCATATATGGTATAAACTAGTCCATTTTGGTATCTTTTACCCTATTACTAAACAATATCCCTAGTGGCCCAAAAGATCAGATTTACTGTCTTCTGTATGTGAGTCTCACCCTGCCTCCCAAAAAAGTAAAAATAAAAGAGAGGCTGGGTGGAATGGAACATGGTATGCCATGTGGAAATGAAAGTCCAGGGCACTCAACGCAAGGGAGAGGGGGCGGAGAGCGGCCAGCTCGCTCTGCCTCAGGTCAACCCCAGTTTGCCATCTGGGATGGATGAGAATCAGTCTGTTTATGAGAAGACTCTTAACTCTTCTCCACAGTTTTCATTAAGGACATTTTTGTCTGCACACAAAACCCAAGCTTTTAGAAACAAAATAACAAGTTCACTAAGTTGAGTTGAATTGCTGGTTATCTGTAGCTTTCTTTTCTTTCTTTCTTTCCTTTTTTAAGTAATCACTTCACAAACAGTCTTTTCTGATTCATTCCCTATCATTTGGTCCACCGAAGTGGCCACAGAAATTGGGAGGAGCTTGTTACTGTAATGGTCGTACTCGCAGAAGTGGGGAGCCGCCAAGGGAGCTGTGTTACGGTGAGACTGTGTTCTTCTCCCTTCTTCCAGATGAGCAAACAGTCAGGTGGGGCAGCTTGCCCAGCGCTGCCAGCTGCTATGGGATGCTGGGACTGAGCTCAGCTCTCCAACTGCACAGGCTCCTTTTACTGGACCCACACAGGGCACAGACGGCCTAGCGTCAGTCCTTCCATCTGCCACCCTCGGTGGGCCAAGTCTCCATAAAAACAAGGGGAAAAGGGTGAAGGCGGTGGGGGACAGGTGTTCTCGACTTGAATTTGACATCAGCCACTCCTGCGTGCTCTTTTGGATCTAAATCTGCAAAATAGGGGCGCCTGGGTAGTTCATTTGCTTAAGCGACTGCCTTCCGCTCAGGTCATGATCCCGGAGTCCCGGGATCGAGCCCCACATCGGGCTCCCTGCTCGACGGGAAGCCTGCTTCTCCCTCTCTCACTCCCCCTGCTTGTGTTCCCTCTCTGGCTGTGTTTCTCTCTGTCAAATAAATAAAAAATCTTAAAAAAAAAAATTTAGACCTGCAAAATAAAAAACGATCTGTCTCCCAAGTCCATATAAAGGGAGGCCTTGCAGGTATGTGCACGCAGAAACAGGTGTGGTCTCCTTACAATTGAGGCCATCCTGCCAGCTCTGGGCTGCATCAACACTATCAGCTTTAGGCTAATAGGATGATATTGTCATGGGAATTGCTTTTCTTTGTTTAATAGACCAGGGCAGCGGTATTCAAAGATGTCACATTTTAAAATTTCACTTATCGGTAAATTAAAAATGGTCCCCAGAGTCTATAACCCAGGGACTTCCAAACCCTTGGCACTTGCTGTGGGAGATGTGCAGCAATTCCGAACAGAAGACAGCTGCCTTATTCCAGGTGACGGGCCTGCTGACAGCCCGCCCCAGGACCACTGGGCCCCCAAGAGCAGAAAAAAAATTGACCATATCATTATAGCAGCCCCTAGACTCACCAAAGATGAAGGCAACCGGCTTCTTCAAAATCACCTTGTTAAATTCTCTGTTCTGAGACCTGGAAGGGTTTTTCTACCTGTGAGGGGCAAATGTAACAGTCGATTATTTAGAAAAGACAGAACCAGATACTTTCAGGGGGTGTTTATGCTTGGCCTCCCAGGACCTTTGAGGGATGCGGAAGCCACCTGCTGTGACAGAAGCCCCGATGCTCATTCCAGCTTTCCTTGCAGCTACGACTCAGGCATGTGACCCGGTCTCAAATGCTCAGACTCAACCGAAGTGAATTTGAATCTTTTGTAAACACGGAAGAGGCATGATCTGTCCTGGTGAGGGGTTGGTGGCTACACCCGCTTTCCCGGGCACCAGTGGACAGGGTCCTAATGCTGATAGCATCCGGCGTGACCATTGGCAGCGTCACCAGGCAGGCCAGGCTTGGGGGGCTGCACCCAGTGTTTCTCCCTGGAAGCATTTTTGCATGTGATTTGAGGTGTTGCTTCTACCCTCTTCGCCTTGAAACCTGAGTCTCCAGCAGCTACCTGATACCCTTTAGTAAAATGCTTTGCTTAAATGAGCCAGAGTCGCTTGTTTGTAACAAAGAGCCTGACCAGTGAAAGCTCGCACATGCCTTCTTTTCTGTGTTTCCCAGTTGCTCACTTGCCCCCAGCCCAGAATTCCAGAATGCCCTCTGCGCTTCTCCCTGGGGATCCGCCCGCTTCTTCCACTCACACCTCACTCTCATCCTCATCGGGAAAAGCAAACTCACTGTCCTTAGAGCTTCCTTTCCATTTGGTGCTATCCTTGTTCCTTCAGTCACAAGGATGTGAGCTTTCTGGATTCATTCTTGAACCATCTATCCTCCCCACCTAACCCCCCACCCAGTGCGACCCATTCTCCCCCCGGCCTTGATTCACCTCTGTTGTATTCACCCCAGACGCTCGTGCCAGGACTTGTAGCTGTCCGATTGAACTCTCTGCCTACAGTGTGGCCCCTCATCAAATTGTCCCTTCCACAGGCCACCTGGTCTAACTGCGCCATGTCTTGTGCTCAGCCCGTCACCCATGCGGTGTACTTACTACAAGTGGCCTCCATTCTACGCCCCTCTCTGCATCCCACCCCGCAGTGTGACCTCGCAGCTCTACCCATTGGGAGATGAGTATGTTTCTCGTGTCCCTTTCAGCTCTGGTTGCAGAGGGGCCATCTGACGCAGTGATGTGATTAAGAATGCAGGCCGCAGCAGCCGTCTTCCTGACCTGGGTACCAGCCCCAGCTGCGTCCTGTCATGGCCACATGACCTTGGGCCTCCTCCTCTGGGAAATGAGGCTAATAATGGTACCGACTTTCAGAGGCTTGTTGTGAGGAGGAGACAACATAAAGACCCTAGAAGGGCTGGCACGAAGTACACATTGATTGAATGGTGGCTGAGCCATCCTCGTCCTCTGTCCTCTTCCATCTTGTAACTGCTGTTGCAGTCCTTCCCACCGTCATCATTAGCACGTCTTCCTTTGCAGTTCTGCTCCGGTTTGGGTCTTCTTAAAGACTTCTGCAGAAGGACCAGTTTCTAGTGATTCCTCCTACTGCTGAACCTGCTGGCCTACCGATTTCACCATCGTAGTACCGAGCTCAGCCAGTCACTGCGTTTGTCTGACACATGTGGTCTAGTTAAGAGTCGGGGATCTTGGAGTCAGAGGCCATGACTAACCAACCCGTGACTTTGGTCTAGCTGCTTAATGTTCATAAGCCTCACACTCTGGACACCTGTGGAAAATAATAAAAATGGAAAGTAGTAGCTCTATCAGGACTGGCTGAGGTCATGACTGGGGGACATTTCGCACAATCTCTGGCACCGATGAGCCCTCGGCAAGTGTCGGACCTGCAGCGATATGGCGGCTTGGAGCCCCTCCCAGCTTGGGAGCCTCTGAAGGAGAGGTTCTCTGGCAGGGGTCCATTTGCACCCCAACCCCTACCGCGGTGTTGGGCACATCGTAGGTGTTCAAAGCATTGACACTTTTTGGAGACAGGCAGACTTGAGTTTAAAACTTGAGTCACTGAGCTGTTTGTGGGCAAGTCCCCAGACCTCGCTGAGCATCCGCCTGCTTATCCGGAAGCCAGGGGTCGGGACATTTCTGTTCTGGGCTGTGTGGAGGATTGAATGGGATCCTAAACTACAGGGCCTGTGATGGACCTTCATGGTGGCAGTGATGGAGGGATGTCCTTGCTGGTTTTCTTTTGTCCTCACTTGACACCATGCTGGACTGAGGTGACCAGATCCTCCTCCGTCTTCCATTGCCATGTATTTTGCTCTGTTTTAGAGCAGCCGTAGCTGTCCACCAAATTTATTTGGCAACATGGTATTTTCAGCCAAATGCTCTGACACACTGCCGTTTCTGTAAATAATTACACAGGGTTTTAATCGGGTATCATTTGAGAGCATGCTGAGAAGACCTTTCATCCTTCCTTAAAAGGTTGCCGTTAGGCTTGGGTTTGGTAGATCATCCGGAAGGAATGAAGCCTGTCCTGGACCCAAACTGTTACCTACTCAACAGTACCTCTGTTTCTAAGACCCCCTCCCCTCCCCGTGTGGGATGTCAGTGCATCGGGTCTGAGGTTCTGTCTGTAAAATACCAAATGCTCAAAGGGAAACCAGTGAAGACATTCCGTTTTGTGGGTTTTATCGACAGTTGTCTTAAGGCCCTTCTGTACAGTTGAGGTGGAGACAACATAAAGACCCTAGAAGGGCTGGCACGCACCCCCTCTAGGCAGACTGCATTCATTGCATGGGGCCCTTCTCATCTGCTAATGTTTGTCGCCAGATTTTGGAGTTCTCTGTTACCCCAGGTTAGGGCGGTCGCCCAGCCTGCTTTGCCAGGGACTGCCCCCATTACAGCACTAGACGGCTCCTGTCCTGGGAAACCCCTGAGTTCTGGGCAAACTGAGATGGCTGGCCACCCCCAGTGTGCTATCGTATGGTCTTTCTACACTCAGATCGTCATTTGTGAAGATAAACACTTCTCAGGGCAGTGTAACTAAAGATTGTAGAAGTGAAACGTGGAAAATTGTTGATACGTGCATCTCATATAAATGCTCCCCACTCTGTAGGAAGAAATGACCTATCAGGGACATATTCTGGGAGAGCCTCATAGTCCAAGTCTACACCTTTGGTCTCAGGGGTTAAAGGTGCCCCCTAAACTTAAATTAAGCTCCCTTTAATTGCTTACTTTTGTCTGATTTATTATTTTGCTGCCTGGCTTTCCTGGTATCACTCAAGAGAATCACCAGCTGTGGCTAAATCCATATGTCTCCAGAGCAGCGTACAGAGCACCCCGTTCTGCCACAGGTCACCCCCCTCCCTTGTGGTCTCTGCCCGTGGGACTCCTCGTGTGGGGGCTCCTGCTGAAACCACAGCTGTGTGTGTCTGCAGCTCGTCAGGATGGACAGCGTGCCCTCCTGGTCGCCCAGCCTGGGGACGTAGCATCGGCCCCATTTCAGAGGCTCTGCAGCAGAACCAAATTCTGCTTCTTTGAGGCACCCTGCGGAGCTTACCATGTCATGTCTCTTAACCTGGATTGTATGTCACACTGCCCCAAACATATCTCCCACACTTGCTGAATGTGTCTAGCTGTTGTCCTATGACAAGGCAACAGAGAGTGAATTAGTGTCATATGGATATGAGCCTCCTCGAACGTATTGATGTCTGTCATATCTCATGTCCGAGCTGGTAGACGCATAAAGAGATAGATTGAAACGCTTGCAGAAGGGTCACCCTGAGAGAATTCCTGTGGTTAACCCACGAGAGTCACTGTCACTGATGCGCTTCTTTTGCCCAGAGACACCCCTCAGAGGTGTTGGACCCCATTATTTGCTGCCTCCCACCTCCGAGAGAAAACTGTCCCTTGCCCTGCAGCTTCCCGGGCACAGGACTTTTATCGTGAGTCTCACCCCACCCCCTTTCCTGCTGAATGTTAACATTTGCTCTAATTTGGTCTGCTCTAAGGTCCAAGAAAAGCTGGTATTCTCCCTGTTGGCCTCTTCCTCCCAGCAGTAGAGACGGCCCTGTGCAAATTAGATTTTTATAAATAGACCGTGTGTGGCAGAGGATCTTGGAGGTCTCTACAGTTTCTCCTTTTGTAGGGCGAGGAATCCGCCTGTGTGTGCACTCATCCTCTCAGTTTGTTTAATCAGATGCCTGTGGATCAGATTGGGAATTGGGTGCCCCCCTCCCCAGCCCCGCAGAGTATTGAGAGCAGTGGCTGTTAGCGTGGGGGCCCTTTTCTCGGGAGGAGGAGCAGCCCCGGGGTGTACGCGTGTGCCTGTGTGCGTGCACAGCAGATCCAAAACCAACGAGCAGCTGCTTGTGAAAGCGGCCTTGAATGAGGAGGGCTTCGTCTGGTTTGGGATTGGCTTGAAAACATCCTGTCAGAATGATCGAGGACAAAGCCGGTCTTAAAACCTATTTTTATTAGTTCATTTGTC
>PITA01018320.1:0-40733 GCA_004023965.1 Spilogale gracilis
AGGGGCGCCTGGGTGGCTCAGTTGGTTAAGCGACTGCCTTCCGCTCAGGTCATGATCCTGGAGTCCTGGGATCGAGTCCCACATCGGGCTCCCTGCTCGGCGGGAAGCCTGCTTCTCCCTCTCTCAGTCCCCCTGCTTGTGTTCCCTCTCTGGCTGTGTTTCTCTCTGTCAAATAAATAAAATCTTAAAAAAAAAAAAAAAAAAGAAAAGAAAAGAAAAAAGAAAATAAAGCTCGATTGCGTGATTCTTCCTTTGCCTTACTACTTCATTTCTAGCCTTTCGGCCTAACTCTCCTTTACAAAGAGAATTCTGTGCCAGCAACCTAATAAGCCCATTTCGTATCTTCTTCTAACTGTTCGTCTCACTAGAAGGATAATGCCCACCTTTATCCTTTAAAGGATGAACTGTTCATCCCTTAAAGCCCAACTGAGAGGCCACATCTTCTGTAACACCCTCCTCACTCTCGCTGAGAGCTTGTTGTTGGGAGTTCCCCAGGCTATTTGCACCTGCCTCGGGGTAACACTCACCACTTAGAGTGGAGTCTGCTTGTGTGTTGTCATATCTGTCTCCCACAGGTCTGGGAACTCCTGGAGACCAGGAGTTCTTCAGTACTTCGGACAGAGCTTGGCACACAGTACCTACACGGGAGGGCTTTGCCTAGTATGTTTTTTCTCCTGTATGCAAAGCAGCCCAGGCCCATCTCATTTACTACATTAAATGGTAGTATTTTGTTTTTTACGATTTTATTTATTTGACAGAGAGAAACACAGCCAGAGAGGGAACACAAGCAGGGGGAGTGAGAGAGGGAGAAGCAGGCTTCCCGCCGAGCAGGGAGCCCGATGTGGGACTCCATCCCGGGTCTCCGGGATCATGACCCGAGCTGAAGGCAGTCGCTCAACCAACTGAGCCACCCAGGTGCCCAAATGGTAGTATTAAACATGCAGAAATGAAATGTTTCATCAACACCGAAAGGGCTATTCCTTAGTTGAAGGACCCTGGAATTCTTGTTCTTAGATGTGTTTTATACCCAGAATGTCAAAGGGGAGCCCGGAGTGGATCCCTTTCAGCCTCCTCCTGCATGACAAGGGTCAGCCCGGAGGACAGACTGCCTGGGGCCGACCAGCTTGACGTGCCACCCAGCGCCGGACTCTGCAGGGAGCTCATCAGAGCTAAAGTAACACAGTTGCCCCAATGCTGTCTTTGCTCCAAGGCAAAAGCTTGAAGGATCACAATTACTTGCCACATTCAGGAGGTTCATCTGAATTTTTGTTTATTTGTTCATTTCTCATTCAGAAAGGAGGTACATTTTCTGTACTCTGAGTTCCCAGGCCTGGTATTTCTGAGGTCAAACAGATCACAATGTCTTGATTCTCTTCTGGGTTGCCCGGGTTCCAGAAGCACCATTTTCCCTGACTGTAAGGGCCTCGGAGACTTGTAGTGGCTCAGACACAGGTGCTTTTCCGAGGCCAGAACAGCCTGCCTGCTCTTTACTTCCCATGAACTTAATTTCAGCAATTTAAGGGTGTGTGGGCGGGGGGGGCAGTATTAAACTGGCTCCATGCAGGAATGGGGACAGCTCTACAATCCTGGAGATGATCCCCTGAGTGTTTTAATAGAAACCATAGAAAGTGGGTGAGCATCATGCACTCCCCTAGAGACAGGAGTGAACCTTGTGTTCTTCTTTGCAAAAAGCCTTTCCAGGTCACATTCTCTATGCTAAGTTCAGTGCTAGGCACTACAGGCATAACTGAACAGGCTGTGGTCACAGCTCTCAAAGAGCTTACCATCTAGTTGGAGAGGTGGACTGGGTGACCTTGGGGCTCCAGGGGAAGTACATCCAACCTAGTCTTTGGGGCTCAGCAAGGCTTCATAGAACAAGGAAGGACTTTCTGGGACTTGAAATTAGAAGTCTTACAAGCAAAATGTTACGACGGAGCTTGAGCATACTGGGAAAGTTCTAAATGGCCTGAAATCTTTGGTTTGTGGGAATTCTGGGACTCTGCTGGTCATCCTCAAGACATGTGCAGCCACTTCCAGTCTATGTGTCTTCCCATATCCCAGAATACACCCCATTGCTGGAAGGATCTTGCCAAAGGAAAACTCTGATCACATCATGACCCTGTCCAAATGTTTCCCATCTCCCCTATTACAAGACAGCTCAAAGCCAGGTGGCTTGGCCTCACCTCATTACTGCCCTCCTGTGTCCTGTATCCTACCTGCATTTCTGCCCCAGCCTACCTTCAGCCACTCATGAGAGGGACACTTAGCCCCGCCCAGGCCCTGGAGTCAGTTCTCTTCCCAGTTTGGGGAAGTTGTTTAAAGCTCTTTGCCAGTAACTTGCCATATATACTCATGACAATGTTCCAACACACAAGGACTAACCAGAAATGGAACAAGAGCTGGGAACTTATTCCATGACCATCCAGCAAGTAAGGATTAATCTGGTGACAGCACAGATTTTCCAGGTGACCTCAAAGCCAGGAGTGAGAAGCATGTTAAGGAATGGAAATGGGAGTGAGTTCCCAGTCGTCCGGGTAACCATCATTCTGGGCCTCATCTAGAGTCCTTCCCCCCTCCTCATTTCATCTTAAGGAAGCAAGGCTCTGGAATAAGTTGGAGCAAGGACAGTGGCAAGGGATTCCAACTTGTTTGTTGAATGCTGGCCTTTGTGACTGAGTTCTTGGTTCTTCTATGTGACCAAGCCCCTCACCCCTAGTACAGGGAGATGGGCCATGTTCCCTGCTGGACAGTCTTCTGTTTGGGTTTTCAACTGTTGCTTGCTGTCAGCCTCCTGGTATGGGATCCGTGTCATACCTACCCTAGGTACCACCAACAACCTTAGCTGTGCCTCCCTGACACTGACCGCTGGCTGGGACCTTCAGCCCTTCACTGGCTGCTAGGATCCCCTGAGACTACACATGCTTGGTCCATTTTCTTCCTCTCTGCTTCTAGGACCTTCCCCACCCACTCATGTGAGGCCAATATACATATGTCACCTTCTTGTCTGTCCCTTCCCATATGAGCTGCCTCAGGACCAACACATACATTTTAGCTTCCACTTCCTGTCTTGTGCACTTGCATTTGGGGGGCAGGTATACAGCTTCCAACTTTATATGTGTTAAAATCCCATCTTGTTAGACTTGAGCCATCATTCTTTCTTATTAGTTTCTTTAGATCTATCAGCATTCCCCCTATCATCTTATCAGTCACAAATTTTGAGGAGTATAACTTCTCTATGTTAATCTAAGCTATCAAATAAAAGTATGTGTAGGATGGAATTAACGACAGAGCTTTTCACTTGCTGCTAGAAACCCCTTTGATGTTGATGTTGAGCCATAAAGCAATTGCTTTGGCTATAGTCATTCAGTTAGTGACTATCTTGCTTGATTATATAACATCTAGCCCAAATATTTCAAGGATCCACTCCAGATGTTTCAAAATGGTGGCAAATGTTTTGTTTGGTCTGTATATGATTTTTAAAAATCTAAACTCATGTTAAAAAAGCAGGAGGTATCTCACCAAAATACCCTGATTTCTGGCTTTTCATGAAAATACTTAATAACAATCAGCTGGAATTGAGTAGCAGATGCTTTTGTTAGACATGTGCTCTCTGGCTTGCTGTAGTCCCTGATTACTCACTCATGCTTTGAGTTTACAAACTTTCTAAAGGATATGAAGGGAGACTTTGTATAACAATCACTGTATTAGTTATCTACTGATGTGCGGCAAATCACCCCAAACTTAGCAGGCTGAAACAACAAACATTTATTATTGCATACAATCTTTGAGAGTCAAGGATCCAGGAGGGTCTTGGCTGGATAGTTCTGGATCATGAGGCTATAGTCAAGATGTTGACTAGGGGTGCCATCATTGGAAGGCTTGACTGGGATGGAGGATCTTCATGGATCTTGATTTATGGCATGGAATGTGGCTTCCATCAGAGTAAGTGATCCAGGAGAGAATGATCAAGCTGTGATGTTTCTTATGACCTCATTGCAAAAGTGACACACTTCTACTTCTGCCTTATTCTGTTCATTAAGAGCAGGTCATTAAGTACAGCTCACATTCAGGAGGAAAGGAATTGAGTTCCATTTCATGAAGAGAAGAATATCAAAGTCCTTGTGAATGCCTTTTAAAACCACCACAATCATTACGTTGGAAAATGTATGTAAAACTTTTAGCGCTATGTACTTAATGCTTAGTAAGTGCTCAGTAAATGCTACTTATAAAAACAGTAATGGGGGCACCTGGGTGGCTCAGTTGTTAAGCGTCTGCCTTCAGCTCAGGTCATGATCCCAGAGTCCTGGGATCAAGTCCCACATCAGGCTCCCTGCTCAGCAAGGGAGTCTGGTTCTCCCTCTGTCCCTCTTCCTGCTTGTCCTCTCTTTTTCCTTCTCGAATAAATAAATAAAATCTCTTTAAAAAATAAGTAATAATAGGTAACACTGAGTATTTAATACCTGTCAGACATTCTTTTCAAAGTTTTATATACATTAACTCTTTAACCTTACAACAACTCTATAAAGTGGTCTTTATTATTGTTTGCATTTTACAACACACACACAGTGAGATAAAACAAATAGCCCCAGTTCACACACTGGTAAATGAGGAGGTGGGATTCAAACCCTACTAGTGTTCATTTAACCATTATACCTTACTGAATTTCAAAAATCTCATCGTTACTGTTTACAGTCATTATTGGTATATTATTGTTGTTGTTGTTATGATTGTCATCATCTTAGTTACATGTTTCTCTGACCTGCAGTACCAAATAAGCCTATTCAGGAAAGAAGTGTGATCCATTTACTGATTTGTCTAATAAAATCTTTGTTGGACCGTAGACCTCACCATTTCATGATGTAGGTACTCAAAACCCACCCCTTTCCAATCTTGCTCATGCTTCCAAACATGACTTATAGGGCCCCCTCCTCAGGGTTTGCCCCTCCCTTTCTCTCATTCTATCCTATCTCACTCCTGCCCACCATGTAGCCTCCTCCACCCCTGGCTGCCAGGGCCTCTGCACCCATGCTGGGTTTATGTGCCTAGGACCGCTTTCCTCCTCTTTTACAAAGGAAATCATGCCTGTGTTTGGTATTAAATCCCATTGCCTGTAATATGAATAATCCTTGCCCTTTTCTTGAGTTGATAATGATTTTTCAGCCCCTTTCTTCTCCATATTAGTTCAGTGATACAATGTCCCATTGATCTAGGTACCCTGAATCATGATCTTCTTGGCTGGAGACCAGACTGATGGCAACAGTCAGGCACTTTGTTCACATTCCTTTTTTGCAGAGTATTTAAATACCCAGTTCTAAGGCCTGACTGCCTGTGTTCGAATCTTGATTCTGCCACTCATAAGCTGGTGACTTACACTGATGCCTTTGTAACCTCAGTTTTTTTTATCTTTAAAATAGGAAGAATATGGGGTGCCTGGGTGGCTCAGACATTAGGCATCTGCTTTCGGCTCAGGTCATGATCCCCAGGTCCTGGGATTGAGCTTTGCATTGGGCTCCCTGCTTAGCAGGAAGCCTGCTTCTCTCTCTCCCGCTCCCCCTTCTTGTGTTCCCTCTCTCACTGTCTCTCTCTCTGTGTCAAGTAAATAAATAAAATCTTCAAAAAAAATTTTTTGAAATAAAATAAAATAGGAATAATAACTTAAAATAAGCTTTCCTATAAGCTTATGGTGAGGAGTAAAAGAGTTAGTTGTGGAAAGAGCTCGAGAAGGGCCTGCTGGCCCAGAGTCAATATTTCTTGTGGTGATCACTGTACCCCCTTTCTCCCCTTCAGACAGCTGCCCAGTGATCTCAGGCATGGCCAGCACAAGATGGGGATGCCCAGATCAGGGGTCAATCCTAGGAGATCCAGGGATCCACTGAGATTTAGAGAGAAGGCAGTGGGGAATGGAAGGAACTCACTTTGCAGAAAGACATAAGCAGATTTCAATTCAACCTCTGCCTCTTATTAAGTATGCAATCTTGGACCCATCACATTAACACCTCAGTTTTCTCATCTATAAAACATAAATACCAATAGCTCCTCTCAGGGTTGTTTTGAAGATTAAATAATGCCTGTAATGTGTGGAGTACTTTAGTGCAGGAGCATAGCAGTTATTTAATAAATGTTAATTTCCTTCTTCTTCCCTTCAAATCAAGCATTATTCTCGCGGGCACAGAGGTAACAGCAGAATGGAAGCTAAGGAGCTGTGGTTTCTCTTCAGCATCTCATACAATACGCCATTGGCCTCAATCATGGGCCCCTTCTTACTCATCTTCTTAATTCTGTTCTTACAGAGCCCAATCAACTGCAATTTTGAATCTCCTTTCTATTTTCTCTATATGGCCTTTTAAAAATACGAGCCTTCTCAGGAGTTTTCCAGGGTCTGGTTTTTCTGGGGTTTCTCCTGTTTTGGATCATTGCTGGTTACAAAAGCAGAATTCTGGTTATGAGGGCCTCCTTCCAAAGCCTGTAATCCATGAAATCACAGCTCTCTTTCCCATCCACTTTTGGAAATCTGTCTACTAAAGCCTAGGCTTTGGGTCCACCTAGCCTGCCTTTCTCTAATAGACCCTGTGAGACGACACAGACATTTTCCCCAAGGTTTCCAGCACTCCACTTCGCCAGTTCTTCATGGTTGATAGGATCTGATAAGCCTAGAATAGCAAAGGGTCTTTCTTTTTTAATATATGTTGCTCATGTATCAAGCAGGGTTGCAGTGCGAGAAATCAGTAGAGAGAAAAAGCCCATGCCTATGTAGAATGTACATTTTAGCTACAGTTACAGACAACATCAAAACAACCAAGTAAGGATTAATATGATTTTTAGATACTTAAAAATACTTGCAGAAAAATAAGACAGGACAGGTAAGTGAGAGAACATGTAGGGATGGGAGGAAGTAGATTGGAAGATTTGATGAGATGGTCAGGGACAGCCTATCCAAGCCTGTGATTTTTTTTTTTAAGATTTTTTAATTTATTTGACAGAGAGGAACACAGCCAGAGAGGGAAGACAAGCAGAGGGAGTGAGAGAGGGAGAAGCAGGCTCCCCACCGAACAGGCAGCCCAATATGAGTCTTGATCCCAGGACTCCGGGATCATGACCTGAGCTGAAGGCAGAGGCTTAACCCCTGAGCCACCCAGGCGCCCCCAAGCCTGTGATTTTTAATAGAAACTGAACCCAGGGAGCAAACCCTGCAAAGACTAGAGAGGGAATTGTTAGCTCAGCAAGTTGTCCAACATCCTGCTTTGAATGGAGTAGAAGCCTTCCCTTTGGTGTCTGGGCAGCTAGGGCCCTCCCTGTTCACTTTACCTCCCTATCAGCCCTGCAGTCAGGGCCATAAACTGCCTCCCTCTTGCTCCATGTGGTCATAGAGATTCAGCTCTCACCTCCATTCTTCTCTCCTTCAGCCTCACCCAATGCCAAATGGCGCCAAGGCAGGAGTTAACCCTTCCTGCCCCAGCAGTGCTGTTCCCCCAGACCAAAGTCACCTGCAAATCTTTGCGATACCCATGGGACCACCCCACACCTGGCTTCCAGCCTGGACTTGACTTTGATTGCTTCCCTTGCTGTCAGTAGTGCTGCATAGACTTTTTTTTTTTTTTTTTTAGATTTTATGTATTTATTTGACAGAGAGAAACACAGCTAGAGAGGGAGCACAAGCAGGGGGAGTGAGAGAGGGAGAAGCAGGCTTCCTGCTGAGCAGGGAGGCTGATGTGGGGCTCAATCCCAGGACTCTGGGATCATGACCTGAGCTGAAGGCAGACGTAACAACTGAGCCCCCCAGGCACCCCCAGACTTATTTTTTAAATTAATTTATTTATTTTAGAGAGAGAAAAGAGAATGGGGGGAGGGGCAGAGGGAGAGGGAGAATCCCAAGGAGATTCCCCACTGAGTGTGGGACCTGCCTCAGGGCGATGTGGGGCGGATCCCACAATCCTGAGATCAAGACCTGAGCCAAAATGAAGAATCCGCACTAACCAACTGACCACCCAGGTGCCCCCTGCTGCATAGACTTCTGGGGAAATTAGTTCTGTCTTCAGGTCTCAGCTCAACAGTTTCCTCATCCGTCATATGCCCCTCCCACACGTACATTCTCTCCCCATCTGTGGCCGCTCTCCATGGTAACCAGTTCACAGGTGGATTTCTCTCCTCTGCCTTGCGTGCTTAATCCCTAGGCAAACTCCATCTTCCTGCCCTCACAAATGGTCGCCGGCATGATCCAGCTTCCAGTATCAAGAAAGCCAGACACTGCTTGCGAACACCATCCATGCCCCTGGCTGGTAACCTGCCAGTGCTTTGCTCTTTCCAAGTCGGGGGGGGGGGGGGAGCAATAAAACAACCCACTCAGTTATCCAATTTGCTCAGTGTCCTGCCAGACTTGAAAGATGTGCCTCTCTTTCTATGCGGGGTTGTCCAGCCACAGGTGGTTAGCAGCAGAAGGACGTGGCCGTGGCTGGGTGAGGCTCAGCGAGGACCCGGGATGCTGGGGCCTCCCGCAGCTGGCCGTGCACTGGCGGTGGTAAGCAGCACAGCCCGCCTTGTGCCCCTCAGTGCCCTGGAGCCTGCAGGGGGTCATTTGCAGCAGGACTGTGGTCAATGTATTTACATAAGACCGGCTTTCCCATCCCATTGCCCCAGTTTTCCAGAGCTGCTTTCCTTCGTGCCACTTGTTTCTTCACTCAGAGCTTGCTTCCCTCTGTTCAGATCAGCTTGTACCCCCTCCATCCAGCCCTCCTTCCTTCTCCTGTTCTTTGTATCATTGCTCCTACTCTAGAGGGAGATGCCTGCTTGGATCGGAAGCTGTGTTCTGGATTCCTTTCCTTTCCCCAACTGTGGTGACCACTTACGCTTGCACGCAGCCAGCTGGCTCTTGCCTTGGGCAGGAACACTCAAAGCACCCTGAGGTTCCTGAGGGTAAGCCTTGCGTTCCTCCTTGTCTCTGGGTACCAGTTTGCCCATCTCATGGGATCATTATGAAGATTAAAAGAGCTAGTGTCGATGAAGTGCCGAGGACACAGTAGGTGTGTGGACAGGCTAAATTCCTTCTTTCTGCTTCCCCTGGGGCCATCTCCCCCGCTTCTGGTAGACACACTCAGTTCATTCTGACCAGGCTTTCATCTGGAGCTCCCTTCATGTGGCAGCACTGTAAGCCAGTCACCAAGACATAGAAACCCCATCTGTACCCCAAGTTCTTACTGTGGGGCCTTGCCAGGCCCATGCTGGCAGGAACTGAATCTTCTCAAGAGTGGGTATCTGGCACTGTGTCCTCTGAATGAGTGAATGATCCAAAAAAGATGACCAAAGCCCAGATTCTGAGACCAACACAGGTTGTAGCTCTAGGGCTGATTGTGCTGTGTTCTCTCCAGAAGATTGGCTACCATGGCAGGTTCCACCTGGGGGCCAGGCTGGCTGCACACCTGGGTGACCCGTAAGCTGTTCCCATGGTGAGATCAGGCCTGGCTGCTGTCACTCCAAATGATCTGGGGGACTGAGGAACCTATCATATGTCAGGCATAGTCAGGAAGAGGTTACGGCGGGTGTCAGTGATCCTGACAGAGGATCAAACCCAGTGTGCCTGTACTCTCTCTGGTCATGGCCATCCATGTCCTACGGGCTCAAGCAATGGTTCTGGCCCTTGTTAGAACCCTACAATAGGCCTGATGGAGGCTTAGAACTAGAAGAAGAACACGCAACTTGTATTATTTGGGGGAGGGGGAAAACAAAGGCAAAATCTCACCTGCTTGAATTTCTAGAATGCGGCAGTTTCTTTTGATGTTATAGAACATTTGTTAATTAACATATGGATGAAAGGTCCTTCCTGACATTTCAGTTCATCTCTCAGAGACTTTGAGGTGGGAGGACTCTGAGTAAAGCTTCCTTATGACTCCCCAATACTTTTCGGCCCAGCCCTCAAGTCCCCTTGCAATCTTCCCAGCACACACGTGTCCAGCGTCCTCTCCCCTCATTCAACCTGCACCTCACGGCCAGCATAACCCACCCTCGCAGGCCTGCCGCTTCCCACTTCCCAGACACATCATGCATCTTCATGTTCTCGGCCTTAATGCATGCTGTGTGCTTCTATCCGGGACAGTTTTCTGTCCCCTTTACCATCCTAGCAAAGCCGCCACAGCTGTCCCTTTGAGACAAACTCAGGTATCAACCCATAAAGCTGACCCCGTCCCATAAAAATTATCACAGCCCCTTGTGGCAAACACTTTTAGAACATATCTCGATGCACTAAAATCATCTGTTTAGTTATTTCCTCCTAATACATTGTGAGCTTCTTGAGGCTGGAACCCTGACTTACTCCATAGGCCCAGCACCGAGCACTGGGCCGGCCATGTGTTGAGTGCTCAGTAATAATCTGCCCATTGGACACATAAATGAAAGAAACACAATAGGGACATGAAGTGAGGAAGAGCAATGTTCTCAGTATTTGGGGCATGTCTATCAGGGAAGTAATATTTCTTAGGTTTTCTGAAGTCTCACTAGAGGAATATGATGATATATATTGCTAAAATAGAAGGGTCTGAAAAAAAATCAATAATCCTGAAAGGCCTGGCCAAAAAGTCTACTAGCAAGTTAGCTGTGCAGGTTGCAGAATTTAGAGGATGGCTCCTGGACGAGGTGATTCACCCCTGTCCTGGAATCTCCTATGCTCATCTGTGTCCCACATTTGGATAGCATCTCCAGGCCAGGGGCCCTGCCTTTGGTAGCTTTAAAGTAAGAGGAATACATGAGGGTGGTCAGGGAAGTCCTTGTAGCCTCGGATGGAGCCCAGGAGCTAGCTGAAGTTAGCAGTCCGCATTGGGCTGCTAGCAAGAGGATCTCTGTAATCCTAGACTGTGAACTTAATAAATAAATAAATAAATAAATAAATAAATAAATAAATAAATAATAAAATCAGTGCTTCCAGCATTGATTGTTTTTATCTGTACTTGGGCTCCCCACAGACCTCAACAGACTCAAGCATTTAGTGAGTTTGATCAGACGACTCTGCCCAGGAGCATGTGCGATGACCCACCCAGAGCCCACGCCTAGATTTGAGTCTTCCTCACTCCCAGCCTGGCCCAGGCCCACAAGATCCTGAAGCATGGCTAGAAAGGGTTTTGCCTTGGGGGAGGGCAGTACTGGCCCTCCCCTTCTTCAGCCACAGCCCTGCTCAGCCGCACAGCTGAGGTTGGGCATCCCAGCTGAAAGGGCATGGGAGGGATGCGTGGGAGCTCACCCTACCTTCCAGAGGGGCTGCCTGCTCCATTAGTCTGGACATGCCCTGTCAGGCTTGGTGGCGGGCTCTGCCTGCCTCCCTTTCTTCTCAGCCCAGGTCCTTTTCTTGAACCCCAGCCCTTTGCTTAGGCCCGCCCGCAGGCCTACCCCTTTGCTGGCATTCCTCCTGAGATCCACAGCTGTGTGTGTGGCTTCCCAAAGGCCAGCATCTTCCTCCTCCTATTGGAGAGATGTCATCATTGCCCCTCTGGGTTAATGCCCCCCTTGCTTGGAGACCACAGCTGCTAGGCCCCCTCTCCCATCCTTGCATGTGCCTCACTGTGCTTGCTTTTTCTAAATAGCACAAACTCGGTGCCTGATATCATAGTATGCATCCATTGGTGTATCTACATGTTGCCCTTCTAGTCTTTGAGCTCCTTTAGTGGGGAGGGAAGCTTGGCTTACTCTCTGAGCAGCAAGTGGCATGGGGAGACATTCAGTGCTATTTGTTGAATGAGTGAGTGCCCAGGGAACATGACATGTCTCCCTTGAACCAGAGTTCAGCATGTCCTATGAAAGGTCCATGGCTTACAACACCAGATACTGGCCCCGGATTTCTCCTTTGTCGCTTGAAGATAATCATATGTGGGATTAAGGACATGGACCTGAGTCAGGGTACCTGGGTTTTCATCCCAGTCCTACCTCCTTCCAGCCCTGGGACCCTGAGCACATCCCTCCACCTCTTTCTAGCTTCATTTTGTTGATTTGTAAAATGGACCCCAGCGCATGAAAGGTCCCTGCCTCATAGGGGTGCTGTGAGTGGGAACAGAGATGGCAGGGGCTTCCTTTAGGTTTTCAACCCTGCTTTAAATGGTAAAGTGAAGTGGATGAGACCTGCTGAAGGGCTGGTACAAAGCCAGAGATGGCAGGTGCTCATTCAACATCCCACCCACCAGGACTCCCAAAGACGAGAAGTATGTTAGGACCATGGGCTCTAGGGCTAGACTGCCAAAGCCAGAATGTTGGCTCTACTGCTTGCTAAGTATTTCAGCTTGGACACATCACTTACTCTGTTTGTGCCTCAGTTTTCTCATCTATAAAATGGGTTATTGGTAGTACTTGCCTAATAGAGTTTATTCGAGGGTTAAATGACTTAATACAGATAGAGCTCTTAGGAGTGCTTACATATAGGAATCACCTTATAAGGGGCTGTTCAGTAAGCAGAGGACAGGTTAGGATAGGAAGGGGGTTGAGGATTGAATATGAACTGCCCCCCCCAAGGAAAAGCAGCAGTGCCCTGGGCCTGCGGAAGTCCCAGGGCAATTTGCTGCCATCCTGGCTTCCCCAAATAGTGCAGGAGAAGCTACTCCTTGCCTAGGCAGTTCCCTTGAAAGGAGGAAGGGAACACAGGAGTTCAGACTAGTGAACATGCAGTAACACCACTCTTTAAGCACTTCCATGTCTTGCGTTGTCTCACAGAACCCTACAGCCACCCAGAGAAGTAGATAACATTATTTTAATCTAGACAATAGGTAATTGAGGCTCAGAGAGGTTAAGTAACACACCCAAAGTCACACAGCTGATAGTTGGCCACACCGGGAATTAAATGAAAATCAGTCTCTCCCCTGAGTTCTTTCTGCTTTATGTCACATCTTGCAATAAAGAACAATACCCCAAGGACTGAGAGCAGAGCACTTGGGTTCTTCCTTGTCGTGCACCCCTTCATGGGATCCTATGCTTTGAGAATAGATTGCCTAAGGGTGTTCAGTGAGCTGAGGAAAAGAGCACTAAACCTGCTGGTCTGACAAGCACTGACAATGGGTGGGGTGTAAATATGTGTGCAAAGCCCACTACGTCTCTGGAGTCATGAATCAGCCAGGCTGAGACTGCTGGTCATACAGCCTGAGCAGCTGGTGATTTGCAGAAATGCAGAGCTGACTTACAGCCTGTGAGGCCCTTAGCTTTTCCCCCAGAGGACACTCAGGGCTCTGACACAGGATTTGGACCTCAAGACCTATTGTCTGTCCTCACTGGTATCCTGGAACCCATCTGTGTTTCCAGTGCCCTATGTGTCCCAAAGAGAAAAAAATTCCTTCCCTTCCCCTAGCCTTTCCTCTACTTGAAGGGCTGCAGAGGAAGGAAGAGTTCCAAAAGAGCCTCAGCAGGGTCAGGAGAGGCAAGAGGGATGTTCCGGGTAGAGGAAGCCGTTCATGCAAAAGCACTATGGCACCACAGAGTTCGGTGTGTTTAGGAAAGTGACTTGAGCACAGAGGCTTGCCGAGGAGGTGAAGCAAGCAGGGACCAGGATCTCCAGCCCTGCAGGCCAACAGCAATGGGGCCAGGGGAGGGGTTTGGGAGGAGGCTGTTACTCTAGCATGTATAGAGGCTTAGACTTTGTACCATGGACGTCAGCCTCCAAAAATCACAGACTTTTGAGATCTCAGAATCTTGACATTTTGGACTCATAACCAAAACTCTTATGCTTTCAGTCATGAGGTTTTGGATCAAGTTTCTGAGCTGAGCAGTACTCAGAACTCTCCAAGTTTTACGCAAAAGGAGAATTTAGCACCAAAATTCCAGCTGGCCTCTGGATTATCTGCCAATGGAAACTGGACCTTCCCAAGGACCCGTACTAGACCTCACCCTCCTCAAATCCCCTTTGTGTGCTGAGACACCAGCAGGGTGTGTTCTCAGCTCAGGTCTGACCCCGTGTTACAGATTTGGGCTCCATGCCAGCATTTCCTGAGGCTTTGAGGTCTTGGTAACATCCTCCCTTGAAGTTCACAGCCAAGACCACACTCAGCTCTCCTGAGCTGGAGGGCCAGGAGCTGGAGCAGTGTCCACTCCACTCTGCCTGGATGCAGCTGGCATAAATCACCCATCATGGCATTTTTAATAAGTCCTGGGATTCCTGCTGAACACCATCAGAGGAGCAAAAGTATTTTGTGCCCTGTAAATAATTTCACAGGCTAGTGTTTGGGCCACTGCCCCACCTTTACTTTCCATGGGTTTCCGTGTCACACAGCCCCAGGAGAGCTGGCCCTCGTCCAAGGTCATTTCGTCCAGGAGGACAACAGCCTTCTATTAGTCCATTATTCTTGTTTTCATTTTCCGAATTGCTCATGGTGGTTGAATAGAGAATTGGTGGACTAGAGAGCCTGGAGCTCTGGTCCTGGGGAACAGCGGGTGTGGGGGAAGCTGGATCTCTTCCTGATTTCTCAGATTACCAGCTCTGCGACTCCCCGCAAGTCTGAAGCTGTCAGGAGCAGAAAGGGGGTGAGCACTCAGCAGCACTCCCTGGCCCATGGCCCGGACCCCATGGTGAACCCCAGATTGGTCCAGGCGGCCTTTAGTCTTGGCCCCGTAGTGCACCTGCCAGCCACAAGAGTACCTGAATTGTTCCTGACGGTGAATGCCGAAGGTGAGTGAGTCTTGAGCTCTCTAGGAAACCCAAACCCAGGCCCTCTTCCCTCATTGGTTGGTCTTGCTTGCTTGGGGATTTTACCCCAGAGAAACTGGGTTTGTGTACAAATGTTCTACCAGCCCTCCCCTCAGAAGGCCGCTGAGTGTGGCAACCTGATCCCTTCCCTGGGGCTCTAAGCATACACAGTAGCTAGAAGATCTTTTCTTTCTAACCTGAATCAGTGATCACAGAAGGCCCTTGAGAGAGGCCCGAGGCTGTGGCTCCTTTTCTGTGGGGCAGAGTGGCAAATAGCAGTCTTTAGAGTCAGACAGATCTGGGTTAGAACTCCTGCTCATTCTTTACATTGTGTCCTTTTGAGTATGCCATTCAAAGTCTACTCCTTGAGTTTTCTCCTCTGTTATTTGAGCCAGGGTGCCTGGGTTTCATCCCTGTCCTACCCACTCGCAGCCCTGGGATCCTGAGCAAATCCTTCCACCTCTCTGTGCTCCAAGTGCCTAATATATTGAATGGGGATAATAATAACACTATACATGGAGGGTTATCATGGTTGTTGAGAGTAGAGCATGAGAAATAGATGAAGTGGATTTGGAATAGTACCTGGCATGTGGTATGCACTAAATAAATAAAACATTTGCTCTAAATGTCATTGTTTGCAGAATGGTAGTTAGATTTCAATTAGATGAGTATCTGGAAGAATGTACGGTACTTCATGTGTGCTTAACATACCATTGCTGGATGAATGAATGAAGAATGGACGACTGGCTCTCGAGCACAGAGCACAGTACCCATTATATATTAAGAAGGGGGGCGCCCCCACGGGACTGCAGCCTTTCTGTCTGGCATTGGCACCAGCATGTTGGGCTGACCTGGACCGTCGCCGGCAGAGTGTGCACACCCTTCTGCAACATGGCGTGCCCAACTCTTAGGCTCAGTGGCCTGAGGTTAATAGCTTGAAATCAGCTCTGGTGGTGGTGTTTATGCCACAGACATGGGAAAGTGTTCTAAGTCGAGTTTTAGGTTTGTTGTTATTGAGACAGAAAGAGAGAAAGGAAGGGAGGGAGAGAGAGAGAGAGAAGCATTGATTTGCACCTAACACATCCTTGACTGACCAGGGGACCATTTTACACCTGCCACTGCCATCTTCGGAGACCAGTTCTGACCATGTTATTATGGCATATGGGATCTTTGGGAAGATAAGTGATTTGGGAGCAGATAAGAAGGTATTAGTGGATGTTGAGATCCTGACTTTGGAGACCCCACAAAGTGAGGAGTGCATAGATTTTGTGGGTGTGGCTGTCACTAATGTCTTGCTATTACATGACCTGGGTGGTCGTTCTGGGGCTTTCTGTGCCAAGATTAAATTAATGCTTGGAGCCTCCCAGGAAGACCGTGACACTCTGCTTGGACAGTCCTGCCCTGCTTTACATGCCATCCTTTGGGCTCCTAGGTGGAGCCTTTCCCCAAGTCCTGAGTAAGGAGAACCCATTTAAGTCCATTCCAAATCTATTTCAGTATCAATTGACTTTGAAGAAGTGCAGTGATTAAAGGGGCCAGAAGGACAGAAGAAGAAAACGCGTGCAAGCATTTGTAAACTGCCCAGGGTTTGAAGGCTTGTCCATAGTGATCTTAAAGAGAGAGGAGTGCACAAAGCAAGGCTGCCCTGGGATCCTGGCTGTCTCGGCCTGGCTCACCATCGTTCATCAGTGGGCCCACAGCCCCCTCCAGCTTCTTCAAGAGAGTGAGGGTGGGGTGGCATCTCTATTTATTTATTTTTTAGCTCTTCGGGTAAGTGGATGATCAGCCAGGTTTGACAACCATTGCATCCTAATGAATAATTTATCTTTTAAAATGTGTTGACATATCATTTGTGTTTCGATGGCCCTAAATGGCTTTAGAGGAAAGTCGGTTAATCTTCTGCTCTGAGGAAGACCAGCTATTCTTCACTCTTGGAAGAATAAACAGAAATGTGCTGTGCTTTTAATCTTTAAATTAGCACCATTGGAGACTGGCAATTAGTAGCGCATCTCGGTGGGGGGTGTTCACACTCCCCTCCCAGGCACTGGAGGGAGGGATGACCACTCTGATCCAGACTGGGTTTGGGGGACAGCACCGAGTTAGGGAGGCAGGCAGGGCCAGCTCTCCTGAAACTGTGGGGCTGGGCAGAAGGGTCGAAAGGCAATTTCATGGGCAGAAGGCAGCTGGGGAACGACAGGGGACTGTCCAAAGCAGCAGATCTAAAGATGACCACACATAGAGAACTGAAACCCGACTGGAAAATGAAGGGTCTGTCACTGAGGCAGCAAGACGGAGCCCGGGGGGTTGGGAGAATGCGGAGGGAATTATCTGGACAGGTGGGAAGGGGGGCAGTCTTTTTCAGACAGTCGGATCTCTCCTTTGAAGGGCTGGAGCCACCCTTATTGCGGGGAAAGCTCATTTTCCCGCCTGTTACAAAACCAATGCTCCTTTATTTCAGTTGTTACCGGGCTCGGCTGCCCATCAGAATCTCCCTGGGAGCTTGTGCGACAGTCAGAGTCTCTGTCCCCAGATCTACCTAGTCAGACGCTGGGGAGAGTGGTCCCTGGAACCCGTGTTTCAACCAAGCGGATTCTCAGGCAGGTCAGTTTCTATCCTAGAGAGGTAGCATCAGAGTAGAGAAGTGTGAACTCCGGGTCCAGCCCAGCTGGATTTAAATCCTGGCTTCACCATTTACTCCCTGGGTCACATTGTGCCTTAATTCCCTTGTCTTCAAAATACAATGTTAATAGAAACTGTAGGGTTTTCAGAGACTTCAGTGAAATGATATGTGCAAACTGTAAAATGCCTGAAACGTTATCATCAACAACATCCCCATTTCCTTTAGGAAGCAGCCAATCAGTGCAGAGATAGAGGGGTAGAAGAACTTCACTCATCCTGCCCATACACATACACAGCAGATACACCCGTCGAGAGTTAAAAATTCACATGCTGGTGGGGACCTTAGTATCTTGGAGAACTTCCTAGTTTGGGTTCCCACAGAAGCAGACCCTAAGACCCAAGTAGAGGCCAAGTCATCTGTCGTGTAGACGAGCCCCGAAACAGTGATAAGGAAGGGGGGAAGCCTCAAAAGAGCGAAGCCCCATCAGGCATCAATTTCCTGATCGTTTCTTTTCCTTTCTGCAAGAGCTAAAGAGTATCTCATTAGGTGTTTAAATCAGATTAACAGCCATTAGTACCAGACTCCTCTGGCTCAGCCTGCATTTTGTTTCTTTTGGGATAACCCTGCAAAGCTGATTGCATTTTACAGGAAAAGCACAGGAGCAGGTATGGGGAGGAAAGAAAGGGCTTTGTTTGACCAGGCTGGTCAAATTCCACATTTTGACTTGGCTTCTAAGTCTGAAGGAGAGAGAGCAGGTGAGCAGCCTGCACTCAGCGGGCTCGGAGGGAAGGCACCGCGTGGGGAGGGTGGAGAGTGGCCCGTGGTGACCTCCTCCGAGGGGAATAGTGTTTGATGAGCTCGGCTTCCGGGAGCGCTGATTCACAGAGGTCGTTGGGATGTCAGCAGAGTAGGGATTTGTGGACAGCAGAAGAGGGTTGGACAAGCAACACCAACAGGATGACACCTGGCCCCATGCAGGGTGCAAATTGTATTTCTCCCGTCAGCCCTGACTATTGACAACTCCACCATTGATTCTAAATCTGGCAAAGTCACAGAGAGCAGGCTCCCTACCTCCTCTTTCCCCAACACATTAAAACAGACATGAAATACAGCTTTCCCCTTCTTTCCACAGTTATGCTCCTGCCCTGCTCTGCCAAGACACTTTATTAAACGTTTTTTAAAGGTATTTCAAGAAGTAGTTAAAGGTAACTTATGGGAGGGGGAAATAAAAGAATGCAGCGTGGAGACAAGAAGTTGAACATCAAATCTTTAGCAAAGGTAGAGAAGCAAAAATGCTGAACCCTGTAAATTAGATTTTTCTCCGAGCTTCCTGGCAGCCTTGGCAAAAAGGTCAATATGAGGGGTTATGTATTTGTGTTTAGGTAGAAAGAAAATCACAAGTTCTTCGTGTTTTTCTGAGCTAAGTTCTGAGAGGTATTTATCATGTATTCATAATAGATAATATGTAATAGGCGGTATCTTGGACCGCAGTTTCCTAGCAAACTCAGAAGTGCCTCTGAGATAGTTCTTTCTTGCTTTGACAACTGATAAAAATTGAAGGTAAACATGAAAACTTAATTGTTAAAGGTACTTTGCAATTAAGGTACTTTGCAGTATTATCTGCAGTATTTCAAGATTTTTCCATTTTTTTTCTTTTTCATTTTTGATAGCAGCTGTTTGATCAGGGCTACGGGATGCTATCTTCTGATCAGTAACTAATGTATGGGATAATGGCAGGCTGAGAACAGAATTTTTCTCTAGCTAGTCCACCAGAAAACTTTATTCTAGTTCTTTGGACAGAACTCAGAGTTACAGAGGGGCAAGCAGCTCCTCTGAGAAGCTAAGTCTTTTCTTCTCCTGCTGTCACATTCTGAGTGGCTCTTCTGTGTCTGTCTGGCCCTTCACATCTCCTGTGCTTTAGGAGTTCACAACCTTAGCATAACCTCAGCACCATACCAGAAAAATAGAGCCTGGTTTGTAGCCTTTGTGTGTAACAAACCAGCTCACAAGTTAGTGGTGTAAAACAGCAGCCATTCATTGGCTCACAGCTCTGTAAGAAGGCAGCTCGTGTCTGCTGTGCAGGGTGTCAGCTGGGCTCCCCCTGCATTTACAATCAGCCAAAGGATCTGGGAAGGCCTCACTCACGTGTCTAGGCCTCAGTTGGGCTGGCCTGAATTTAATGGGGACTCCCTGGGACTCTCAAGGTCAAGGAGGCTGGTCTTCCTTACTTAGGGCAGCAAGACAGTGAAAGCAGAAGCTGCAAGGCCTCCCAAGGCTTAGACCTGCCCCCAGCTCAGGTCTGTCCTGCTGCATCCTGTTGCCCTATGGTCAGTCCGGATACAGTGTGTGGAGCTTCACGAGGATGTGAATTCAGGGAGGTGGGATTCTGGGAGGATCATTGGGTGGCAGTTTTCCATGGCCCCGTGCCACCAAGAAACTCAACAAAAGTGGTCCTATAGGCAGTGGTTCTCACCCGAGGGGTGGGAAGGGAGAGAAGGGGACAGTATGTTCCCCTTGGGGGTGAGGGAAGGTATCATTTGCTATTAGCTCACTTCTCCCTCCAAGTTCCTGGACTCATGCCAACATTAAAAGTTCAAATATGAGTTCTATTTAAAATTTTCAAAATGGATGGGTGCCTGGGTGGCTCAGTCGTTAAGCATCTGCCTTCGGCTTGGGTCATGATCCCAGGATCCTGGAATTGAGCCCTGCATCGGGCTCCCTGCTCAGCATGAAGTCTGCTTCTCCCTCTCTCACTCCCTTTGCTTGTGTTCTCTCTCTCACTGTGTCTCTCTCTGTCAAATAAATAAATAAAATCTTAAAAATAAAAAATAAGTAAATAAATAAAATTTTCCAAATAGATACATGAGAGGTGGACCTTTGAAGAGAGAGAACAGGAAATATTTTAAGAGGCCTCCTTATATCCCCTCTTGAAGACACCATAAGCACGGGGTACCTTGAGTTAGGCCCCTCTATGGCTGACCTCAGACAGTGGCATCCCCAGGCCTCCCCTGTTGACTGTGCGGTTAGAGATCATGAGGTCATGGTCACATCAACTAAAGTGAGATACATGGTGTGTTAATGGCAGCCTCAAAGTCAGCTGAATTTTCATCAGGCTGGAATGAGAAAGCCTGACAGGCCTCATTGGCCCTAACTCCGGGAAAGGGTCACACTGTGTAAAAGGATGACTCAAATGACAGTTGAGGCCATATGCTGATCACTTTTGCAGAAGCCAGAAAGCTGGAGGCCTAGATCACAAAGCCATTGGATAGCAGAACTAGGGACAAGACTTTCTGATTTCAGAGACGTATGTAAATCTTTAAAAAGATTGAATGAAAGAGACCTGAACATAAGGTCCTATATTTTGGCTCAGAGATGCATATGCGCATGAACACACACACACACACACGCGCGCACGCGCACACACACACACACACACACACATGCACACACGCACGCATGCAACCATGAAGAAAAGGGATGAAGGAGCCTGACATAGCAGTTCCAGGAGAAAAGGAGGACCTGTAGTTGTCTGTTTCCAAGAAGCTCAATTTGAGTCAAAAGCAGGCCAAATTAATGTGACCTTTGACTGCATGAATAGGGGTGTAGATTCTAGAATGAGGGAGAAGATTCATTCATTCCATTCTGTATAACCCAATTTACTCCAAAAGTATTAGACCAATTTCTAGGTGCATGATTTAAAAGTGTTAAAGAAAACCACATATCTCGAGGGAAGTTCAGCATGATAAAAGAACCTGAACTGACAGATATGAGGAAATACACAGAGGAACTGAAGACATTTGACCTAGTGAAATCCCCAGCAAGGACTTAAGGATGGTCTTTAACTCTAAATGGTTGTCATGTGGAAGAGGGATTTGGTCTGCCCCCTTAGGCCCCCAGAATCAGTCTTGGACCAGTGAGTAGAAGGTGGAGGAAGGACCCTGGCATTTGGAACATCCAACAGTCAGAGTGGCCCAGTAAGGAGTGGGTTACATAGTGTTTCAGGTCACTGCAGGGGCTAGATGGTCACACATCAGGTTAGCAGAGGGAACCCAAATCTTACATGGGTAATCAGTTCAAAACAACATTAATATCCTGTCCAACTAACTGTGAAGGCTTGGCGATCGTAGGGATTTGCCCAAGGTCAAAGAGCAAGTTGGTAGCCGTCGAGAACCTGAGTCCTAGACCTGAGTTTCCTGCCTTCCTTTCAGCATTTATGCCCTGGTTGCCGAGTTCCCTTACCAATGCGATGATAACTCAAGCAAGGATGCCTAGGGAACGTATCCTACCCATCCATCCAGAACGATTTGTTTGGCTAGCATCGTGTGTAAAAGATTTGAAGCCAACGTCTGCAGGAGGGAGTACCAGTTCTGGCAGTGGCCACCATGCCCCACAGTCTTCCCTGGGCATGAGGTCCTGCACATGCTCACATCTCCTGCTTTGCCACCATGGCCTTCCTGCTTGCAGACTTCTAACCTAGAGACAGGGCAGAGTGGGAGGAAGGGGTCCTGAACCAGAGTCCATGAAGAAGGCTTTGCAGCTCCTTCTTCTCTTACAGCTCCCAGCATGATGGAAACTGGTGAGGGGGGCAGGGGGAGAGCTTTTTTTTGCTTTTTTCTTTTTTTAGCATCTACAATGTGCTATGCATTTTTCACACACATTAATCCCATTTAACCCTCATAACAACTATATTTCCTAGAGCAACCATAATGAAGTATCATAAATTGGGTAGCTTAGAACAACAGAAATTTATAGTCTCACCATTCTGGAGTCCAAAATTAAGTCCAAATCAAGCAGGACCATGCCTCATCTGAAGATGATGGAGAGGGATGTGTTCCAGGCCTCCTGGCTTCTGGTACCCTCAGGTCTTCTTTGGCTTATAGGTGGTCACCTTCTCTTTCTATTTCTCTCCTTGTCTTCCTTCTTTGCTTCTGTGTCTGTGTCCAAAGTTTCTCCTTTTTTAAGAATACCTGTCATATGGGATTAGGACCTAAGGATCTTAACTCCATTAAATCTGCAAAGACCCTATTTCCAGATAAGGTCATCTTCGAAGTTACGAGGGGTTAGACTGCAAGGTATCTTTTGGCAGGGATGCGGTTCAACCCCGAACAGTCCACCCTGTGGTTCCCCAAAATTCATGTCCTTAACCACATGCAAAATACATTCACCACATCCAGACATCCACACAGATGACAACAACCAGTTTAGTAACAGGCCCAGGCTCGTAACATTAATACATGGAAAGCAGCCTTAAAATGCAGAATTGCTGACTCCAGACTCTTTCTACTACCCAGGGCTGCTGCCATGGGGCACCCCCACCATGTGCTAGGCGCTGTGCCCGCTACCTCAGATCATTTTCTCACAGTGGGATGCTCGTCTGGCAGGGTCCCAGACTGGGCACCAAGGAATGCAGAGCTCCTGCTGTCCTCTGATAGGGACAAGGCTTGGCCCAAGTGGGTCTGTCCCAGGGCCTGGGCATGAGTGCCTGAAAATGTGGAGAAGGGCGCCTGAAGGGGTGGTCCAGGAGAACACAGGCGAAGGGTGGAAACTGAGTCCTGGGGAGGTGCAGTGGTTGCAGGTAGGAGAATGCAACCCATTTGGGTCATTCAGGGGAAAGGGGTGTCTTGGGCTGTTGCCTGAACTGCTGTGGGGAACCCAGTGAATGCGGCTGCCATGCTGTCACTGTCAGGGGGGCAAGGGGACCGCAGGAGCCGTTTACATTTACGAAGAAACAGTGGAACCAGATGCTTAGCCAGGCAATAGCAGGCAACAACCCAACACCAAATGCTCACATGGCATATAATGCCTGGTCATCCACTTCCGGGAAAGATGGTGATCCAGGCAGGACCGGGTCCCGTGCTGTAATCTTCACAGATGGAAGCTTTCTTCAAGCATTAGAGGAGCTCCAACAGAGGGCACTGGGGAAGAAAGAGGCCCCTGAGCTGATGAGAAGAATATGGCTTTTGAAGTCATTAGACCCAGCTTGAAACCAGCCTGTGCCCCTCACAAGCTGTATGGTCCTGGACAAATCGAGAAACCCTTCTGAGCCCCATTTTCCCATGGGCCAGATGTGAGGATTAAATAGACAGGATGTGTGAAGCATGCAGCCCTGTGAGAGTTGCTGAGCTCAATACAAACTCTTTCCCTTCAGAGCTGAGTGGCGCTGGCCATCCTGGGGAACATAAAGGAGACCTGGTAAGGGAAATGGGCCCTCCAGCCTCTCTCTGGAGGAGTCAGTTCCCCCTAAGAAAGTGAATGTCTTCACTGTACCTTTCCCTGTTACACTAACGATGCATTTCCTCCCTCCCAGAGGAACTGAAGGAGAAGCTGACAGAGTATGTGGACAAGGTGAATGGCCAGAAGCCGGGCTTCATCAAAGTCGTGCGTCACAGCAAGCAGGAAGGCCTCATCCGCTCCCGGGTCAGTGGCTGGAGGGTGGCCACCGCCCCCGTAGTGGCCCTCTTCGATGCCCATGTGGAGTTCAATGTGGGCTGGTAAGTGCCCATCAGGAGAGGAAGATTAGTCCCAGGTGGTCCAGGGCTTTGGCTCAAAGGACTGCAAAGCAAGCTGGGATCTCAGTCATAGCAGGGGAAGGGAGAAAATCGTGAGAACAGCCGAGATCTGAATATGTGACTGATGTAGGCAACACAGGGCTGGCCCTTCGAGGTGGGGGAGAGTCGGGGGTCAGCAGGTCAGTGCACAATGTCTAAAGGATATAGTGCATGGGTTAGTGACTCTGGCTAGTGTCTCCCACTAGCAGGTGGGATCTGGGAGAAGGTAAACACTAAGGGCAAAGCCGAGAGTGCCAGCCCAGCTAAGTACAGTGCTAGTGTGTCCCAAGTCCAGCAAGGGATGCCTGGGCCAGACTTGAGGCAGGAGCCCAACTACATAGTCAGGGTCAAGACCCAGTGGTCAGAGGGGGAGAACATAGCTTGATGTTATCACAGGTGGAATCCACCCCCCACACACACACCAAAAAAAAAAAAAAAATGCCAGGCCAAACATAGCATAGAATCTCACATTTCACCTACTGGTAAAACTGGGTCTTATAAACCTTATAAACCTTCCTTTCTCTGGTCAGAGCTGCTCAGAGGCTGGGTGGGGCAAGAGAAAATGCATAAGGCCTCAGCCAAGCAGGGACGGGGCACTGGACACCGATATCCGTGTTGGGCTGGAGGTGCGCTCTGGCCGGCCCACTCTGTGTGGCTTTGCAGAGAGCCAGGGTGAGGAGGGCCCTTCAGAGGAAGGAGCAGCCAGGCATGAACACCACATGGCTAGATTTGGGCATAGTTTTACATAACAGGCTCAAATTAAGGTTGCAATGAAGCCGTTTTTTATAGTTGAAGTCCCTGCTTGCCATTTGTGACTATTAAAAAGCATTTTCATTAGATTTATGGCCAGAAGAGGAGAGGGACACTTACTATTTCAAGCTGATTTGAATAAACAATTATGCAACAAATGCATTATTAATAAGAAGCTCATCATTCCTGTCTGCAAACACTTTACTTGCCTGGTGCCCAGAGGGGCCTCCTGGCTGCTTGGAAGGCCCTATCCCCCACCTCTCCGTGGGCGGCGGAGAACGTGTGGGATGGAGTGGCATGTCTGGAGGACAGAAGCGGCAATGAGTAATTGGGGGAAATAAGTTTGTTCTCACCTCCGTGCCACTGCCATCTTCATCTGCCTTTCCCTCCTGGTTGATACACTGAATTTTAGCAAAATCAAAGCCCACGTTGAAAGCTTCCTATGGAACCTCAGATTTCCTCCTTTCTTCTTTCTTAGGTCTTGATTTTTTTTTCCTCATGGAAAAAGGGAAAGCAAACAGACACAAGGCTCTAAGGCACTAACAATGTCTCAGCTCAGCCCAGGACATGCTGCAGGAGTGGGGCGAAGGGGTGGAGATTAAGCGGTGGGTGCTTCCCAGGATGCAGAGCAACCCGCTGGAGCAGATAGCCGGGTGGTTTTTTGCTTTTTTCTGCAGGGGAAGGAGCGATCAGTCAGGGCGGTCAGTCTAGTATTTCTCCACCTCGGAAGCAGTTACCCTTCTCTCCATCCCTCTTGCTCAGGGCTGAACCTGTGCTCACACGCATAAAGGAGAACCGGAAGAGGATCATCTCACCATCCTTTGACAACATCAAATATGACAACTTTGAGATAGAAGAGTACCCACTGGCTGCCCAGGGCTTTGACTGGGAACTGTGGTGTCGCTACCTAAACCCTCCAAAGGCCTGGTGGAAGCTGGAGAACTCTACCGCCCCGATCAGGTAAAGCATCCTGACCTGTGGGTCTCTCCACCTAATCTTCCATGCAGTGGCCCCCCTCCCAACTCAGTGCTTATTCCCCAAATTCCAGCCCAACTGTGGGATGATGTGGGGGGGAGGTTGGAAAAACGAATGGCAATTCACCACTTAGAGGCCCCGATGATCCCTTTCAATAGAACCAGGGCACCCAGGATCCATTCAGAGGCTCAAACTTACTCATTTCAACACATCAGTATGGGACACCTGCTGGGGGCCAATAGCTGTCCTGGGTGCTGGGGATCCAGAGGGATTAAGATGCAGTTTCTGCCCCCCAAAGCCTGCAGTCTAGTGAGGACAGACAAAATCATTAGAATAACAAGTGATTGCTGGAGGAAACTGTGTGGAAAGTAGGGAGACTCTTTTTTGGAGACTGAGATTTGCACCTCTTTTTAAGTGCATATAGTAGATTGCAAGGTTCAGACAGGAACACTCATAGTTGAAGTGACAGAGTGAGTTCATGGACACAAAGGGAGTAAAAAGGGGACCTTTGCAAGGAGGAGCATGAGGAGGCAGTCCCATGCAATGAGGCCAGAGGGGCAGAGAGGCAAGTCTGGACCCCTCAGCAGCTTGTATGCTTTGCTGCTGTTTGAGTTTATGCTGTAGGATTCAATTAAAAGTGGCTTCGAACAGGCTCTTTCTGCCCTCACTGCTGCCTTCACAGACCCCAAATGACTCCCTTGTGCAGCCTCTGTTCTCTGGATTAGGATTCCTGCAACAGCCATCCCAGCAGCCCTTATTTCTGTCTGGGTAAGCACAGATCAGGGGCCTTTATGCTCTCTGCAAGGTTCTCCCCATTAAACATGCAGATGGCACCAGAGGTGGCCTAGGGGACAATTCTTGGAATGAAAGAGGAGATTAGAAACTGATGTTGCTTTCTATTACATGAGGGAGAAAGATTATGAAAAATCTAATTGAAAGTGGGTGATTATTATCTGAGATCATATCTTTCCTTACCAGAAGAAAAAAAACTATATTCATATTTAAAACTGGACGGAAGAGAACCATCTAGCTTTCCAGTGGTTCTCTCTGTTGCCCACCTGTTAGCCCCTGCCACAATCCTGTGTCATTAAATATTTCTTCAATCCTGTGTCACTGTATGCAAGAGCCTGTTACACACAAGGTCTCATTTGCTCCTCATTATAACCTTGTGACAACTCATTGTGTCACCCCTGTTTTATAAGATGAGAAAAACCCACAAGACAGAGGAAGGAGAATGGCCCCGCCAAAGGCTGTGGGAAGTGGGGCCAGGGTCAAAACCTAGGACAGCTAGATCCCACATCTAGTTGTCATCCTTGTAGACGCCCATTGTTGAGCTCAGAGCTGGCATGGCTGAAGTCTGCCCCTCGGCATGCCGAGTGATTCCGGAAGGAAGTATGCTGTCATGCAAGGAGCATTCTTGCCAAAGACTGCACCGATATTAGCCACTTTGTTCTGCTCATCTTGAAATGCATTGGCCTAGTCCTAGCAAACCTTTGTTGCCCTTGACAGAGAGTATTGTCTCCGCCTGAAAGTCTTCCTCACCTAATTCTTGTCAAAAATTTGGCTGAGAGAAATTATATTCATGGAAGTTTTTTGGGAAGAACATTATTAGTTTTATCCCTAGATGAAGACAACCCCACAGAAAGCTGTGGGTTATGCAAATATACCTTGCTCACTTCAGCTTTGGGTTCCTCGGAGCTGTATGTCAGTGCTGTGTCCGCATGATGTAAGCTATCAAAAGAGCCCAGCGTACCTTCTAGTGCATTCTAAAGTGATGTCTTTAAACCCTGGGGTACATGTGGCCCTTCTTTTCACTACTGCTGTATCTTTGGGATGGTCCATATATACAATGGAGTATTACTTAGCCATCAGAAAGGATGAATATCCACCATTTGTATCGACATGGATAGAACTAGAGGAGATTATGCTGAGTGAAATAAGTCAAGCAGAGAAGGTCAATTATCATATGGTTTCATTTATATGTAGAACATAAGGAATAGCCTGGAGGACATTAGGAGAGGGAAGGGGAAAATGAAGGTGGGTGGGGGGCAGGAATTAGAGGGAGAGATGAACCCTGAGAGACTATGGACTCCAGGAAACAAACTGAGGGTTTCAGAGGGGAAGAGGGTGGGGAGATGGGTGAACCCAGTGATGGGTATTAAGGAGGGCACGGATTACAGGGAACACTGCGTATTATATGCAAATAATGAACCGTGGAACACTACATCAAAAACTAATGATGTACTGTATGGTGACTAACATAACATAATAAAAAAAATAAAAAATAAAATGACGTCTTTGAGAGGGTTGTTCGCTATGTCCCAAAGTGACCTCTACAAAGACTGACCTGAGAAATTTCTTTCGGACTGACTGCTAATCAAAGAAAATCTTATTAGCCCCAAGGAATGAGTATGATATTTTCACGTGGGAACTATAAATCTTATTTGTAAGACATGTTTGTTCATTTTCACCTTGGCTGCCAGGAAGCTTAGCATCAGTTTTGTGGGTCTCCTTTAAGAACAGTGAATGAGGGCCTAATGCTGCATTCTAACTGGCCCCCAATTTGCTGTGAACTTTTGGTCTTTCCAGACACTTAGGTATTTTGTTTCTCATGGTATTGTACATTTTTTGTAAGCTGTCTCTAATCCTTTTGGGAACGAGGTAAGGTATAAACCAATCACACATTCAAGCTGATTAGGTCCACTTCACATCCTAGCAGGTTAATAAAGAACAGACTGTCTGATGTGGCCTGTGCTCATTGCCCAGTAACTGTTTTAGATTCTGCTGTTTCCCTGAATGGGTTTGGCCAATGGGGAGGCCTCTTCTTGCGTGTCTTGAAGCAACATCTCAAGAATGTCAAGGAGAAGGTTGAGACTTGACTCTGCCCACTCTGCCCACTCTGCTGGGCTGATGCTTATGAATCACCGTGCGTTTAAAGAGGGGATTCTCTGGGCTGCTTCAGTGCATCTTTTTAAAGGATTTTTCAAGGAACCATTATGCCCCAGAGGTGTTCAAGGTTTTACATTGTTTAGTCCGTGTGAGGTTATCGTTGATTCTGTTTCATAGACATGGAATCAGAGGCTCCAGGAGCCTAGGGAACTTTTCTCAGTGACACCCAGCCGGGCGAGGATTGTCCTGATAGCGGCCCCTCCAAGGACAGGGTCAAGCATCCGCCGCTAAAGCAGGAACTCAGCCTACTTTAGGAGTAGTGAGTAGATTGACTCTCCTGGCTGCCCACCGTCTTTGGAATGTGAGCCCATCCAGAATAAAATGCTGTGATTTGAAAGGAGGAGGGGCAGGGACCCCAGCGCTCCAGACTCCACCTGAGCAGCCTCCTGCAGGGGCATTGTCTAAAACGATGGCCTTCAAAAGAGCTTTCTCCACCTTGATGAGTTTCCAGTTTCAAAGATGGGTCCATTTGCCTGTGACTGACAGTTTTCTCATAGCTGAGGAGTCATCATTTCTCTTTTTCTTTCTCTTCCCCTCTGACTCCTTCAGCCACCAGCTGATCAGATGTTATACAAGGACTAGAAATGGTAGCTGTGTGCAGTGGAACAATTCAAAGTCATTTTGTACAAGTTCATGCTCTCCGCAGAGAAGCAGCCCACGTGCACTCATGCAGATTCTCCTAATATGAATCACTCCTGGCGAAGTCCCGGCCTTCAGCATGCACCTGCCCACAGCCTGTGAGCCCTGCGCTCGTGCTCTCACTCAGGACAGGCCCTCTGGCTCCTGCACCAGCTGGCAGTTGATGTGTTGCTCCAGCTTCAGACTCTGGCCCTCCACTAAGCCGTACCCGGTGGCCCTCTCCCCCTAGGTTCCCACAGGCACCTTCAGATCTGTTTTCCCAGTAGGGAATGCTTCCTCCTTCTGAACCCAGCTTTGTCTCTATACCACCCTGCCATCACCCAAGCCACAAAGCCAGCCAGCATCCAGATTCCTCCCTCTCTCTCACCTGTCATCTGTCTCTAAGTTCTGTGGATTTATATTAAAATAAGTCTTCAAACAATCCCTCTCTCTATTCCTGATCCTCAGGTCAAGGACCTCATCATTTCTCCCCAGACGTAGCAACAAGCTTCTGGATTCCTCTTTTCACCCAGCCTCTTCCGATTATTCACTCCACAGCTGCCTGAGGGTTCTTTTAAAAGCACAGATCTGTTTGTTCTCTCTATTTAAGAGTCTGGTTTTTTTGGTTTGTCTCTCTTTTTCTTTGTTCTTTCATTTTGTTTCTTAAATTCCACGTATGAGTGAAATCACAGGGTACCAGTCTCTGACTGACTTATTTCTGCTTATACCAAAGTCTGCTTAAAATTCCTCACTGACACTCCTTACCTCCAGATAAAATCCACATCACTTACCATGCTCTCCAAAGCCCCAACTACTATTGCCAAGTGAACCAAGGTTGGCGTGCAAAACCCAAGCAGGGGAAGGGCGAGGAGTTAGCTCGGGTGCCCAGGGAAAAGCAGAGACTGGCTGTGTGGTTAGGAGCTCAGGCATCAGGGTAGCAAGAGATGTAGGCAGGCCAGGCTGGCAGGCTGAACACCCCTCCCCTGGGCTGTCACCCATTTCAGCACCACTCGGAATGACGACTGGCCCCAGGATGGGAGCTCTCTGCTGCCCACCCCACCCCACAAAGAAACAGCTTCCCTAGAGCAGCTGGTGAAGGTGAGCCTGGGAGGCCCACTCAGAAAACAAGGTCCACACCAGCTCTGGGGGCAAAGGAAGGAAGAGGAGTAGATTCTCCTATAGGAACGCCCCAGTGCTTGTACTCCTCTGGGCAGGCCCCAGAAGCAGCCCCTCTGCTAACTGTTGGCCTGTCTCCCCACAACCCTGCAGGAGCCCTGCCCTCATTGGCTGCTTTATTGTGGACCGGCAGTACTTCCAGGAGATCGGCCTACTGGACGAAGGCATGGAGGTCTACGGAGGCGAGAATGTCGAGCTGGGGATCAGGGTAAGCAAGGGTTCCTGCCCAGAGGGCTTGGCTCAGCTCCCCGAAAGGTCAGTGAGTCTAAGGGGTGGAGGAATGGGGCTCAAGGGTGAGGGTCACAGATGGATTCTGAATGTCTGTTTCCTAACCTTGCTCCATGTGTGTGATCAGACAGGCAAAGAACCTATAGAATTTGGGGAAAGGAAAGGACTTCAGAAACTGCTTTGGCTAGGGCTGGGGACATGGGACAGTCGAACTCCTTATTACAGGAAGAACCTCTTTAACTTCTTTGGTTAAAACCAAACATAGGCTCCTCAGGGCTGAGCATAGGTGTGCTCCAGGAAGAAATGTACTGCCATCAAGGGGTGGCTGGACCAGAATGACCCTCAGTCACCTCCCCTTGGGATTTCTCACTCTGATATTCTCTGCCTCCTCCACAGTAGCCCAGAGAGCATTCCTAAAGACTTTGTCAAGAGAAGGCTATAGGGGACACCTGCGTGACTCAGTTAAGCAGCTGCCTTTGGCTTAGGTTATGACCCCAGGGTCCTGGGATGGAACCAGGCATCTTACTCCCTGCTCAGCGGGGAGCCTGATTCTCCCCCTCCCTCTGTCTCTGCCCGTCCTCCCTGCTCATGTGTTCTCTCTCTCTCAAATAAATAAGTAAAATCTTAAAAAAGAATAAAAAAGAAAGAAAAAAGAAAAGAAAAGAAAAAGAGGGCTATAGGGAAATAAGCTCATGGGGTATAAAGAGCAAAACAACCAGGCTTACTGCATTCTGTTTTCTGACCCCACTATGCACTGGTCAGATACTCAGACCTGTTCCTACCTCGTCCTATTCTTCAGAGGTAACCACTATTCAGCCTCAAATTAGAGGGCTTTCTGTAACTATCAACACATGCTGCAAATCCACAATAGGCATCACTTAATTTCTCATCCCACAGGAACATTTTCTAGGCTCTGATTCTTTCCCCTAGGCCCATGTAAAGATAACCCCAAAATGACTCTCCACTCCCATCATGTCTGAAGGATGCATGAGGTCTCCTATGGTCAGCAAGAAAGTGATAACAGATACAATGAAGGACCTCATCCTAGAGGGAAGTCCACCCCTCTGCCCAGGTTGTGGTCCTATCCTCACAGAAACCCCAACACTCAAACTGTGGCTCATTTCCACATTGGTCCCCATTGTCCTGTCCATGGGGATCTTAATCTTAAGCAGCCTGACACATCCCTGTGTGACAGCCCTTGGAGAGGACCTTGAACCTTGAACCTGCTATTGCTCATGGCAGTCATCCAGGATACCCCTCCCCACTGCTAGCCATCCGTGCAGAACACCCCAGCATCTGGCTTGTTCCAACCAATGACCCAGCTCTTGCCTCTTTGGCCTCAGTGTCTGTATCTTCATTTCCCACTCAAGGGGACTCCAGCTTGGATCCACTCTCCTCTTACGTCTAACTTCCTTAGACCTCCTACCCCACTGGGCAGCCAGCTGACCCTAGAAAGACCTCGCCCTGCCCCGAAGAGGGGATAGGCTTCCTCCATGGACCATCTCACAACATCTACAATGGCCTGACCAGCTCTATGTGGGCTGCACTTATTGCCTAACATAATCCTAGGTCTCTGAAGACTGATAGCAGGAGCAGCTTGTCCAAAGCTGAGCTTAGAAAATCCCTTTAGACACCAGTATTCACTGAAACTCAGAGAAATTGCTTTGAAGGCCATCAGAATGCATGTGCTCCGTGGGGGAGCTAATGGATTCACAGAGGACAGAGTCCGCATTGTCTCCTTGGCCTCTTCAGCTCTCCCTACATCACTCATTTCTTCACCATCTCATTTCAGCAGCACTCCTGGATAAATGGTTGCCCCTAAACATACTATTTTTCACTAGGAGCTGCTGCCAGGAATTGGCCAAACCCACAGGGCTCCCTCCCATATGTGTGTTCTCTGGGTAAAGATGCTGGGGGACCAAGAGGAGTTAGACGCGTGAGCTCTGCTTCTCACATGTACACGAGGCAGTCATGGGATGATGGGAGATCTCTGGCTTCACCTTGCCTAAGTCAGGAGCTGCTCTGGAGTGTGGGCCTGGGTGAGGCTTTCAAATATGTGGTAAAAATCTTTGGGTTTTGTGTTCAAGGTGTAAAATACAGTATAAAACATTGCCTGGCATTTCTTTTTCTCCATCTCCTCCTTCCCACTTGACAGAGATGACGGCACGTCATGGCAGTTGATGGAAAAGGTGGTTTTTCAGGCAGGGACCCAACAGCTTGTTGGCCAGCAGAGCTGGAAACAGAAGAAGGAGCTAGTTCCTTTAAATTCCAGGTTCCCCTTGAAGGGATACAGAACCGCTTGTCATCCCCAAAATAGACTTTCACATTTTGTGTGGCTATTAGTGTCTTCCTTTTGTGTTTTGTGCCTTCTCCCCCTGCAATGACTCCATGGGATTGTTCGTAAAAAGGAGAGACATTGTTTTTCTCACCTATTTGAGGAAGAGGCAACTTACTCCAAGTCTTTACCCATTTGGAACCCAAAAGTTGTTTGCACAATTATTTGTTACCTGCTCTGGCGGCTAACTACGCCATCTGTCTACATCCCTAAAAAGTAATTGTGATTAGAATACTCCTTTTATTCAGATGAGGAAATTGTGAAATTAAGAGTTTATGTATGTATACAACTTGTAAAAGGCAGAGAAAAGATTCAGGCCCAGATCTTTGTGATGTGCAAGCCTAGAGTTAAACCACAGTGATCTAGGATAAAAGCCCTATGAGCATCCCCCCAAAACTCTTACAGTGACCATGCAGTAATTTCCTTCTGCTCTATTCATGATCATGTCTACTGAGTCCCTATTTAAAACCTTATTCTTATTTTGTGCTCCTTTCTAATAAGCCTTTTTTTTTTGCCCTGACTTCTACTTCCACAACTCAGTGGGAAAAAGAAGGGAAATTCTATGGACAAGCAGAATGAAAAGAGCAAGATAATAAGAGATGACATTGAATAGGAGACAGAAAGATTATATAGATGATGGCTATAAATATGCTAGAATATACAAGAGAGCATTCAAGAGGTGGTAAGAAATTAAATAAAATTGTTGGAGACAATAAATTAATTGAGTTGACTCCCCTCAAAAACATGTTGAACTTGTAACCCTCTATACCTATGAATACAATCTCATTGGAAATCAGGACTTTGCCCATGTAATCAGGTGCAGATGAGGTCATACTGGGTTACAGTGGCCCGAATCCAATATGACTGGTGTTTTTAGAGGGAAAATTTGGGCACAGACAGGCACAGAGAGAGGATGACCAAGTGAAGGTAGGGAATGCCTGGGGCCACCAAAAGCTGGAAAAGTCAAGGAAGGATCCTGTCCTAAGGCTTTGGAAAGACCACAGCCCTGTCAACACCTGATTTCAGACTTCTAGCCTTCAGAACTGTGAGAGAATAAATCTGTGGTTTTAGGAGATCCTGCTTGTGGTGCGTTGTTATAACAACCCAAGGAAATTAATACACCAAAACATGAGTCAAAATTGGAACCTAGAGAAAGCCTGAATCTGTTACATTTGAAGTACCTGGTGACTTTAGGCTTATGATTTCTTAATTTCATAGAGTACAGAGGACAGGATACAAAGCCTCAGAGTTTCCCAACATGAAGAGTCTAATATAATAACCCCCTCGCCCCCCACCTTACCTCCCATAAAACTAGTACTCCAAAGACCAATTATCACCATGTAGGATGAGCTAGAAATACTCCCACTCTCACCCTCGGTGTTAGGGTAAAAACTATCTGCCCCAATTTTATGATGAGAAGAGAAGGAAAATTCTCCTCTGTTAATCCCTCCCTTGGATTTGTAACATAAAATCAAAATACTTCATGGTTCAGAAAATCTCAAGAGCAGAATTTAACTTAAAGTTGTTGGAAGTTCTTAGGCATCTACAAAAATGTATACAAAGCCTCTCTGGGGAAAGACCCCTTTAACCCAGGCTATAAAAATTCCCACAGCCAGAGTTTCAAGGAATGTGAGTTTACCTTTTTAAAAAATCAGAAAACAAACAAGGGAAAAAGAAAGCACCAAGAGCAAAAGCATTGGACAACCAAATTTGTTTTACAAAATCTCCCAAGTATTGATTCTATCAGGCACAGGATATGAAATAAGTTGTATACTAGCTTTAAATAAATAGGGGATGCGTGCGGCACCTGGATGGCTCAGTCGGTTAAAAGTCTGACTCTTGGATTTAGCTCAGGTCATGATTTCAATCTGGGCTCAGTGCTCAGCAGAAAGTCTGATTGAGATTCTCCTTCTTACCCTATGCCTCTGACTCTCCCTCTCTCTCTCTAAAGTAAATAAATCTTTAAATAAATAAATAGGAGATTGGAAATATAAATAAGGAGAAAGAGACTATTAAAAACAGCAGTCATATTGGGATAAAAATAGAATTTCAAACATAATAAATATAAAAATGGGGATGCCTGGGTGGCTCAGTCAGTTGAACATCCAACTGACTCTTGGTTTTAGCTCAGGTTATGTGATGGAGTCCTGTGATGGAACCCCTTGTGGGCTCTATGCTCAGCGGGAGTGTGCTTGACATTCTCTCTTTCCTTTTCCCTCTGCCCCTCCTCCCACTTGTGCTCTTTCTCACTTTCTCTAAAATAAATAAATAAATCTTTAAAAAATAAAAAGTAAATAAAAAATGAAAATTAAAAGCTTAATGGATAAACTGAACATCCAGAGGGATATTGTTAAAGGAAAAAATAGCAAACTAGGAAATATACCTAAAGAAATTATTTGAAATCAGCCCAGAAATACAAGGAAAGAAATAAGGAGAAAAGAAAGAGAGAGACTGAAGGACAGGTAGAATTGAGGGAAAAGATCTAACATCTTAGAATTCCAAATGGAGATAGTAAAAAGTAAGGATTAGGCAAAAGCAATATTTGAAGAAACAATGACTGAAAAATGTACCCAAGCTGGTGAAAGATGCCAGTCCTCAGATTCAGAAAGTCAACCTGTCCAAAGTGGGATAAATGCAAATATATTCACACTTAGACATGCTGTAGTGAATGCCAGAGACAAAGAGAAGATCTGATAGCAGTCGGAGAGAAAAGATAGACTACCAAAAAATCAATGATAGAATAAGAGGTGACTTTTCGGTGATAATAATGGAATCCAGAGACCGTGAGATAATAGCTTAAATATTCTGAGAGAATAATTGTGAGCTTGTGTGTGTGTGTGTGTATGTATTCAATAAAAATATCTTTTAACTAGGGTAAAAGAAAGTCATTTTCTGAAACACAAAAACTGCAAGAGTTTGCCACTAACATATCCTCACTAAAATAAATTATAAAAGGTACACTTCAAGTATAAGGAAAATGATCCCAGAAGGAAATCTAAAATAAGAGAATACTTAGCTCAAAAAGTAGTACATTTATGAGTAAATCTAAAGAAATGTTGGTGGTAAATAACACTATAGTAATGTCTGTGGGATGATTAAAACCACAATGCATGATGACGATTGCAGATAAGTTGGGAGAGAGTGATTGTAATTAGAGTGTTCTAAATGCCTATATGTTAATGAGGATGGAAAGGATACTGGGCAACTTTGAATTTTGATGAAATAAGCATATTAAAATTTCTAGGGAAGCCATGAAAAGCATAAAGAAAGTATAACTTCCAAAGTTGTAGAGAGGAAAAGAAAATATGAAAATGGTAAGAAAGGGAGAAATAGGGCACCTGGGTGGCTCAGTGGGGTAAAGCCTCTGCCTTCGGCTCAGGTCATGATCTCAGGGTCCTGGGATCGAGGCCCATATAGGGCTCTCTGCTCAGCGGGGAGCCTATTTACTTGCTCTCTCTGCCTGCCTCTCTGCCTACTTGTGATCTCTCTCTCTGTCAAATAAATAAATAAAATCTTAAAACAAAAGAAAGGGAGAAATAGAAACAGAAAGGATGGTACAAAGAGAAAATATGTGAGGCGGTAGAAATGAATCCAAATATATGAGTAAACACATTAAGTTACACAGACTAAGTTAAAAGACAAACATTTTAAAATTAGATTTTTTAAATCATCTGTAGGCTATTTATAAGAAACATGTCTGAAATGTAATAATACAGAAAGGTTAAAATCTAAATGGATAGAAAAATTAATAAAGGCAAATGCCAGTGAAAAGAAGTTGCTATACTTATATTAATATTAGAAAAAATACCATTACAACATGTTTTACTATAAATAAAGATCTCTACAATGTACAGTTCTTCAGGAATATATAACAATCATAACTTTTATACATCTAATTGCAAACCTTGAGTTATATAAAGTAAAAGTTGACAGAATTATAAGGAGATATCAACATCTCCTCTGATATACTGAAAGATTTTAATAAATTTCTCCAAGTAAATGTTAGATTAACACCATTAATAGTTTGAATCTAATCGTATATAGAGAGCCCTGCCATCTAACAACTACAGGATTCAACAAATATCAAGGATTAGCATTATATAGAACATGTTCCTTGACCACAATGGAATTCAATGAGAAATCCACAACCAAAAATTACAGACAAAAGCCATATTTTTGTAAATTATAAAACATTTCTAAATAACCCATAGGTCAAAAAAGAAATTATACTAGAAATTGAAAATATTTTAACTGAATGATAACAAATATGGTATATATTACATTATGTGAAATTCAGCTAAAATAGTACTTAAGAAAAGTTGTAAATTAAAACAGTATGGTATTGGCATAAAATCAGACACATGAGTCATTGAAGCAGAATGGAGAGCCCAGAAATAAACCCACACATATACGGTCAATTAATTTACAACAAAAGAATCAAGAATACACAACAGACAAAGGATGGTCTTGTCAACAAATGGTATTGGGAAGACTGGGAAGCCACATGCAAAAACTGGACCACTTTCCTACACCATACACAAAAATTAATTCAAAATGGATTAAAGATTTGAATGTAAGACCCAAAGGAATAAAACTCATAGAATAAAATGTAGACAGTAAGCTCCTTAACATAGGACTTGGTGATGATTTTTGAATCTGACACCAAAAACAAAAGCAAAAAGCAGAAATAAATAGAAATACATCAGACTAAGACCTGTACAGGAAAGAAAACCCATCAATGAAATGAAAAGTCAACCTACTAAGGGGCGCCTGGGTGGCTCAGTTGGTTAAGCAACTGCCTTCGGCTCAGGTCATGATCCCGGAGACCCGGGATCGAGCCCCACATCAGGCTCCCTGCTCGGCGGGAAGCCTGCTTCTCCCTCTCTCACTCCCCCTCCTTGTGTTCCCTCTCTCACTGTGTTTCTGTCAAATAAATAAAAACTCTTTAAAAAAAAAAAAAGAAAGAAAATTCAACCTACTGAATGGAAGAAAATATTTGCAAATCATATATCTGATAAGAGATTAATATCCAAAATATATAAAGTACCATAAAACCTGATAGAAAAAGAGCAAAAATCCTATTTAAAAATGCGCATAAGATCTGAATAGACATTTTTTTCAAGGAAGACATCCAGATGGCCAATAGACACATGAAAAGATGCTCAACAACACTCATCATCAGAGAAATCTAAATCAAAACCACAATGAGATATCACCTTAAACGGGTCAGAATGGCTGTTTTCAAAATGACAAGAAATAACAGGTATTGGCAAGGACGTGGAGAAAGCAGAATCTTTGTGTTGATGGGAATATAAATTGGTGCAGCCACTATGGAAAACAGAATGGAGGTTCCCCAAAAAATTAAAAAGAAAAATACCATATGATCCAGCAATTCCACTTCTGGGAAAACAAAAACGCTAACTTAATAATATATATGCACCCCTATGTTCATTGCAGTATTATTTACAGTAGCCAAGACATGGAAACAACCTAAGCATCCATCAGTGAGCTAATGAATAAAGAAAATGTGGTATATATATTTATAATAGAATGTTATTCAGCCATTAAAAAAAAAAAAACATGAAATCTTGCCATTTACAACAACATGGATGGACCTCAAGGGCATTATGCTAAGTGAAAGGTATCAGACAGAGAAAGACAAATACCATATGATCTCATTTATATGTGAAATTGAAAAAAGAAAGGGAGGGAGAGAGGAAGGAAGGAAGGAAGGAAGGAAGGAAGGAAGGAAGGAAGGAAGGAAGGAAGGAGGGAAGGGAAGGAGGAAGAAAAGCTCATAGATACAGTGAACAGATTGGTGGTTGCCAGAGGCAAGGGTTTGGGAAGGAAAAAATAGGTGAAGGGGGTCAAAAGCTATAAACTTCCACTTATAAACTAAATAAGTCATGGGAATATAATGTACAGCATGGTGATCATAGTAAATAATACTCTATTGCATATTTAGACGTTGCTAAGAGAGTAAATATTAAAAGGTCTCAACACAGAAAAAAATTTTTGTAACTGTGTAAGGTGATGAATGTTAACTAAAGTTGTTGTCGTGATCATTTCACAATGTATACAAATATTATATCATTGTCATACATCTCAAAAATCAAATTAAATGACATTAAAATATTTTGCAAAAGATAAGAGAAATTGTATAGTATCCCATTCTTAGAAAGAAGAGCTAAAAGTTAATGAGATATGTATATGAGTAGTTAGAAAAAATATTGGAATAAAAACTGTAGGTGAAATAATAAAGATATGGGCATAAATTAATGAAATACATATATTTTATGACACAATTCATTCTGATAATATATAATTCATATCTGAGATATATAATACATATAATGTAGAAATGACTAGTAAAGCTGAAATTTCAAATTCTGAAAATGCTAATCAAATTGACAAACTTTTTAGCAAGATTGAGAGAGAGAGAGGTGACATAACCACAAATAAACAATATTAGGAACGGAAAAGGAGATATGATTATGGTTGATATAGAGATTAAAAAGGGAAGAATATATTATTAACAAATTTATTCAAAAATTAAAAACTTAAAGACAACAGTTTATTGAAAAATATAGCTTATGAAAACTGACCCAGGAAAAAATTAAAAACTGAAATTGTTCCATAACCATTAAAGCAGATGAATCAGTAATTTAACATATTCTCACAAGTAAAAAACTAGGATGATGGTTCACCATCAAGCACAGCTAAACTTTCAAGGGACCAAAATATTCAAACTTATTCAAATTATTTGAACATAGAGTTCAGAATAGATACTAAATGGCCAAAAATACAGTGGCTTGGATCTCTTCTAGGGCCAAACATCCAGGCAGATACCTGGGTTTACAGGACAAATATCTGTATATGAGAGAGAGTGTGAGTTGGGGGGAGTGGGAGGGGCAGAGGGAGAGGGAAAGAGAGAATCTTAAGCAGGCTCCATACCCGGTGCGGAGCCCCAAGCAGGGCTCAGTCTCACAACACTGAGATCATGACCTAGATGAAATCAAGAGTCAGACACTTAAGTGACTGAACCACCCATGCACCCCCAGCACAATTATTGATGATGTTAATAATAGTCCTGAGTCATGAAGAAAAGTCTAAATTGTGGACTGTGGATGGAGTTCAATAAAACAACAGGAGCATAACATATTTAAACATTTCTTTGGAAAATGCAAAACTTGTTAAATATCTAATACTGAAAGAGACAACTCCTCAATTATGTGGGACATAGGGAAACATTGAGAAGCCTAGCCTGTCTATTCTTTGAAATCAAATTTTTCAACATAAATAACAGCTGTCTCCACCATAGAAGTAGGAAAGGGGGCGAAGAATGCCACTACCACTGTGCCAGTGTCCTTCCTAGAGTCCAGAGTAGGAAGTTGGAGGAGGAAAAGCTCTCCTTGCCATATTGGCTCTGGTTGTAGATAACTCCACTAGCTTGAGCTCTCTGGAATGTAGCACAGAGAAGAGTCTTCCAGACAGGACTCTGTTGGACACCCATTTGGACATATCTCCAAGAGACCGACTCCTTTTCTGGATGTCCAAGCTTTATTCATTTGGAGTTTCTTTTTTTGTTTGTTTGGTTTTTGGGGGTTTGTTTTTGGTTTTGTTTTTGTTTTTTTTATTGTTACTAAAATTTTTTTTTCCAGTGTTCCAAGATTCATTCCCCATTCCCCACACCTAGTGCTCCACGCTTTAGGTGTCCCCAGTACCCACCACCAGGCTCTCCCATCCCTCCATCCCCCTCCCTCCAAGTCCCTCAGTTTGTTTCTGTGTCCAAAGTCTCTGTTGTTTCGTTTCCCTCCCTAGATTACCCTAGTTCCCATTTACTTTCCTTCTCCCACTGTCCTCCAGTTTACCCCTCATGCACCGCAAGTAAGT